>PVJI01025096.1:0-20967 GCA_004026765.1 Micronycteris hirsuta | reverse complement strand
CTTTGCACTCCTATGTTCATAGCAGCACAATTCACAATAGCTAAGTGCTGGAAACAACCTAAGTGCCCATCTACAAATGAGTGGATCAAGAAACTATGGTACATTTACACAATGGAATTCTACGCAGCAGAAAGGAAGAAGGAGCTTATACCCTTTGCAACAGCATGGATGGAACTGGAGAGCATTATGCTAAGTGAAGGAAGTCAGGCAGTGAGGGACAAATACCATATGATCTCACCTTTAACCGGATCATAACCAACAAAAGCAGAAAGCAAGTAAAACATAACCAGAGACATTGAAATTAAGAACAGTCTAACAATAGATAGGGGAGTGGGGGAGGGGACAATGGGGAGAACAGTTTTCAGGAATCACTGTAGAGGACACATGGATAGAACTAAGGGGGAGGAGGGAGGCTCGGGGCGTAGGTGGGGCTGGAGGGGAAGAAAGGAGGGCAGGGGTGAGGATGCAAATAACTGTAATTGAAGAAAAAATAAAATTAAAAAAAATTAAGATAAGGAGAGAATCTTAAAAGCAGCAAGAGGAAAGGAGAGAGTTACCTTCAAAGGCGTTTCCATAAGGCTATCAGCTGATTTATCATAAGAAAGCTTACAGTAGGCAAGAAGGGGCTGGAAAGAAGTATTTGAAGTCATGAAAGTCAAAGATCTACCTCCAAGATTACTCTATCCAGCAAAGCTCTCATTTAGAATGGAAGGCAGATAAAGTGCTTCTCAGATAAAGTAAAGTTAAAGGAGTCCATCATCACGAAGCTATTATTATATGAAATGTTCAAGGGACTTATCTAAGAAATAGAAGAAGATCAAAAACTATGACCAGTAAAATGACAATAAACTTAAAACTATCGAAAACTGAACCTAAAAAACAAAAACAAAAACTAAGCAAACAAGAAGAAAAGGAACAGAATCACAGAAATGGAGATCACATGGAGGGTCATCAGTAGGGTGGGGGAGGGGAAAATAGGGGGAAAGGTACAGGGAATAAGAAATATAATTAGTTGGTATAAAATATACATGGAGAGGTTAAGAATAGTATAGGAAATGGAAGAGCCAAAAAATGTATATGTACGACCCATGGACATAAACTAAGGGGAAGGGATGATTAAGGGTGGGGACTATAGGGTGGAGGAGCATTAAGGGGAGAAAAAAAGGGGGACAACTGTAATAGCATAATCAATAAAATACACTTTAAATTTTTTAAAATATAAAATTATCAATCCTTGCATTGCATTAAAAGAAAGTATTCTCACTTCACAAGTTGCCCAAATCCAAACGAAGCTTGACATTAAAATGTAAGATTGTATCCATGAATGGATGGAAATGGAAAGCATTATGCTAAGTAAAATAAGTCAGGCAGTGAAAGAGAACAAGATATGATCTCACCTATACATGGAACCTAAACAACAAAAACACAAGTGCACAAAATACAAACAAAGACATTGACATATAGAACAGAGTGGTAGTAACCAGAGGGGAGGGGGCAGGGGGATAACGAGGCAAAGAACTAGCAGGATCATCAAGGGACATGTATAAAGGATCCATGGACAAAGACAATGGGGGTGGGGGAAGGACTGAAAGTGGGAACTGGGGGTGGGTAGGGCAGGGCAGGGGAGAGTAATTGGGGGAAAAGGGGGACAACTGTAATTGAAAAACAATAAAAAATGTAAGACTGCAATCACATGGTTTTGTATCTCTGGGGAATGTGATATAATCTATTTTGGCTTTTAGATGTGATAGGCACAATTACACTTTGTTTCCTTAATTCATTCTCCAGAAAGGGTAGCTTGAAACACTCTCCAACATGAAGTCAAGTTTGTGTTTTTGTTTAAATTTTTTTTTTCCAAAATAACAGCTGGATGATGTTCTTCTGCGACCTTAAGTAGATAGTTAGTGGGTTGTTTATGTCATAAAACTTCTCTTTTATTTTATCACTCAGCTTCATAAGAGGTGTTGGGCTGGGATCAAGGGGAAAGGCAGAAAACTGTACTTGAACATTTAAAAAATAAATTGTTTAAAAAAATAAAGTGAAGAACAGCTTTCAATCTTCTTATGTTAATAAACACAAAACACGTTTTATAAATTTGTCATTAATTTCCCTTGGTATGCAATTATATTAAGCATGCAGCTGCAATGAACCTTGTTTTATTATATTTTTACTAGTAATGAAAATACATTCATTTTAGAGAATTAATATTTTCTGTATAGTCCTAAAATTTTATAACAGCACATTCCATTAATGGGTTTGGACCATACAGAGAAACATGCTCTAAAACTTGCCTTAGCTATTCATTAAGTATGAGGATTTAAAAACAAAACTCCAAGACTGAGAGGAGTTTACCATCATTTCCGTCTGCCCTTTTTTCCGGAAACAGAATTAGGGAGACATAGGGCTTACTTCTAAATGTTTGAGTAAGAAGGATGATGGTGTACCTTATCAGTCAGGGAGCTCAGGTGATACCTCAAAGGCTGAGTGTTCCTACATGTTACTGTAAAGGCAGCAATAAGAAAAAACAAGCTTATTCTTAAGTGAGCTTCTGGTAAATTTAGTGTTCCTCTATTACATGATATTTAGCAAGTAATTTATTTCTTTTTCTACAGATGTCATATATTCTTTAAGTACAAACTTCAAAAGAGTTAGAAAGATACGTGGAGTAAACATATGGACACATTAAAATGGTAATTTTGTTTTAACATGTTACTATCATTCTTTAAGCTATGAAAAAATACATCTAGTTTTATTTCTAATTGTATTTCTACTTTTTGTTTACCAACTCATCATCAGCCATTATTAAAGCCGCCTACTTTGTCAAGAATATACCTTTCCTTAATTAATTTGATTAGTACACCCATTTATTTGTACAATGAATGAAGACAGAGAAAATAGTCCTTTATGGTACTTTATCTTAAGGAAATGGCAATCTAGCAGATATAGACAGACGCTTAAGTAACCAGCTGTCAAACAGAGTGATTAATGTCGATCAGAAATATATAGGACCATTGTTCTTTCTGCCCTTCCCTGTAATTCAGTGCAAGAAATAAAATTAATATGAGGAAATTATCTGAGACCACTAAAGATGAAACCACATGTGCTGAGAGGTGACTTCTTTTTTGGGGGGGGTGGGGAGAGACAAGTTTTGAAGTCTGACAGATCACAATTTGAATTTGAATCCTGTCTCTGACATTTGCCTGCTGCAGAATCTTGCACTTTGCTCATATAAAATAATTATAATATTCCAAAAGACTATTTTAAGACAAAATTAGATAACATGTAAATTCTAGCACTGAAATCCATAAAAATTGGTCCCTACCCCTCAGTCCTTCTCCCTGCCTCTAAGTACAATTATACCTAAACAAAGAGGAGGTGGGAAATGCAAAGCTAACCAACTACCAAAAATATTTTTTTATAAATAGACAAGATTGAGATTTTTCTTGCAAGACAAGTAGGCTTTTGATTAATAAAAGAGAACTGTCAGGGCAAAGCATTAAAAAAGACCCTCACTGTATATTACTGAAAAAAGATTGTGTTAATTTTTTATATGCTATTTCTTTTTTATTTCTTTTTTTTACTTTTTTAATTAATTTTTTTGTTTAATTACAGTTATTTGCATCCTCTCCCCTCCCCCCTCTCTTCCCCTCCCACCCCACCTCCCCCCCCAACCTCCCTCCTCCCCCTTAGTTCTGTCCATGTGTCCTCTACAGTGATTCCTGAAAACTCTTCTCCCTATTGTCCCCTCCCCCCTCTCCCCTGTCTATTGTTACACTGTTCTTAATGTCAGTGTCTCTGGTTATGTTTTGCTTGCTTTCTGCTTTTGTTGGTTATGATCCGGTTAAAGGTGAGATCATATGGTATTTGCCCCTCACTGCCTGGCTTACTTCACTTAGCATAATGCTCTCCAATTCCATCCATGCTGCTGCAAAGGGTATAAGCTCCTTCTTCCTTTCTGCTGTGTAGAATTCCATTGTGTGTTAATTTTTTATTGTTGTGGATTCATAGCTATGCAGAATCCGTGGTGACCGTGACTGAATGTGTTTACAAATAATTCTCAAAGATACGCAGGAAAAGGAATCTGGGACCACATGGCTTCCCTCTCATCCTCTGGGACAGAGCCCCAAGCCTTGGGTCCAGGGGTTTTTATTGAAGATTTGGGGCACAGAGCATCACATTGGTCTTCATTAACTTATGCATAGATTGTATATTCCGGTCTGGTGGTAGACAGGACCATGGCCATACATTAAGAGGGTAGATATGTAAATTGAGGGCAAGCTAGCTAGGGCTGTTTACTCCAGAGCCATAAACATTGTGGCAGGAAAAAGCCCGGGCATTCATTAGCATAAGCCCCTAGATCCAAAGGGAAGAGACTCAGCAAGTCAGTAAATCTTTAAGAAATATTTTGGACAAATTCCCCTACAAAGAATTCTTTTTCCACAAACATTAATCTGTGCATGCCGACTTGGGATATTTAATCACGTGGAGACTTTGCTCACATGCATGATTCCCAGGGCTACACTTCCTTCATGCATGTGAAAAGAATTCCCATATTTAATTAGCAAATTGATATTTTAAAATGACTCCTGGTTTCAGCTCTGACATGTAAAGAACTGAGACATTGGCCCTCTTTCCTTACTGAAAAGAATGGCTGAACAAGGTGAAAAAAAAAATCAGTGGTTTTCCTTGGAGGCATCAAAGACCTGGATTTATGGGGAAAACTAGCATCCCCAAATCTGGAGGGACAGGTGTGTCCAATCACAATAGAGATCCGCTCTTCTGGGGCAGAGGCTTCTGAAGTGGAAAACCCACAGGAACACTCACATGATCATGTTGATGAATTGCTGCCAATGAAGTTGAATTTGGGAGAGAGTGAGACAGTCCTGCGGCTGCAGTCTTAAGGCAGGCATGGATTCATGTTCTTTACTGCTGCAGATTTCGTCCTGCAAAATTCGTGGTGACCGTGACTGAACGCGTGAATAAATCTCACACAGAGACACGCTTGGAAGAGGAATTCTGGGGCCACAGACCCTTCTCTGCTCCTCTGGGAGAGGGTCCCGAGTGTAGCTTAACCCAGCTTTTATTAGGAAATTCAGGACACATTAGCATTGGAATGGCCATTCACCAACTATGCGAAGAACAGGGGTCTACACTAAGTAGTAAAGATATATTAGAAGTGGGTAGATAAGACGACTGTTTATTCAGGAACGTAAACATTAGGGCAGGAAAGAATCCCAGGCTTCCATTAACATAAGCCGCTTGACTCCGGGGAAAGGGACTCAGCAAGGTAATAAATTTTAAGAAACATATTAGCCAAATTTCCATTCAGAGAATTCTTTTTTCCACGGACATGAATCACGCTGGCCGACTTGGGAGTAATTTTTCCATTCAGAGCTATGCTCACATGCGTGAATCCCAGAGCTATGCTTCTTCATGCATGTGAAAAGAATCTCTACACTTTACCACCAAGATTCTCAGCAGACTCCAAGGTGAAGGTCCAGGGAAGCATTTTTCATGGCCTATTACATGGAGGACAACATAAATCCTCATAGAACACATACAGAATAGTCCCAACAGTAGCCTGCTCACTATGGGAGGTACTGCCTGCCTGATTCAGAGATGTGAGAAAAGGACATTCCTCCTACATAGAACTTTTCCTGGATCTTCACCTTGAAATATGGTGGATTCCTGTAAGTAAATCCCAACAAGATTCAAATATACACAACTGAAGGAATGTATTAGAGAATTTTAAATGACTATGATTAATATATTAAAGGGCTCTAATGGAAAAAAATAAGCAAAATACAAAAAACAAATGGGTACTATAAAAAAAGATAAAAACTCGAAGAAAGAATCAAAAGAAAATGCGAGAATAAAAATTATTGTAACAAATACAGAATGGCTTTAGTGGCCTTATCAGTGGTCTGGACATAAACAAGGAAAGAATCAGTGAGCTTCAAGAGAGAGCAATAGAAACTTCCCAATCTGAAGTCTGATGAGTTCTAAAACAGTCATGTATTCTTTAAGTGTTAGTCTGGTGAAAGGTACCAAACAGCCAATGGGCAATTGACATATAATGTGATTGTGGTTTTAGAGATGGCTACAAACTTTTTATATTTCTCCTATCTAGAAGTACAGTCTATGCCCCCTCCTCTTGAATCTTGGTACTTATATGACTATCTGATCTATTGATTAAGGTAGAAGTTGTACTTTTCCAGTATTTATACCCAGATATTAAGAAATAAAAGCCTCACATTTATTGTCTCTTAGAATTTTAACCTTAAAATATTGCTGCCATTTAATGTCAAGCAGCCCCATGACAAGACTCATGTTAAAAGAAACTAAAGTCCCCACACCATAACCCAGGCTGAGCTCCCAGGCTACATCCAGGATGAACTCAACTGACATAACCGGGCCTTCTTGGAAGTGGATACTCAATTCCCAGCTAATCAAACCCACCAATGCCACCTAAACCATTATCACTGAGCTGTCAGCAGGCTGCAGATGAGTACGCCATACTGATGACTTTTGCTGCTTTAAGACACTATGTTTTAAGATGGTCTGTTATATAGAGACAACCAGAAGAATGGTAGCTGCCTACATTGTCTGTAGCACAGGGGGCTGCAGAGTCATGCAAGAAATGTTTGGAAAGTCATTCAGACACTGAGACAAGAAAGAGGACTAAGATTTAGCCACAGTAACTAGAGGAGGAGTGTTGCAGGAAAAAATCCGCATGCTAAATTGAGAAGCACAGAGAGAAATAAAGATATCATTTGGATTAGACAATAGGATATGTACGATGAGGAAAGTGGTAAGAGCTCAGTCTGGAGAGACCAGAGGTTTGTCTAGATTAGAAGCTAGGGATTTATCATAATGGTATTAAAAATATGGCAGTGGTCTAAACTTTTATAGAATGTATATATGCACCAAACAAAGAAATATTTAGGATTCATGCCTGATTTCTGTTCTATTTCATAGGACAAAATTCTTGAAAGGAAGAGTTTGCGAAGGGAATGAGAATCAAGAAATACTATTTCTAAATCCCCTTCACTAATATACCAATTGCCAAGTCCAATGTGGTTCATTGTAGATTTCAAAGAGAACACCCTACCTGGAAAGGAAGAGGTACCTGGAAGCTGTATCATCTTGGCCTCGGCACAGAGGAAAATGGAGAGGTTAAAATGAATTTTCTTCCTCACCCTCCCTCCCAATGAAGTGTATACTGCAAAATATGCAAAACGTGGTAAAAGTATACGGACAGATACAGTGGAACTCAGGGATAAAAATGAGGTTAATTATATGCCCCATTAGGTCTGAAAGAGGAAGGCTATAACCTTTTATGGAGAAACACTTGTAGCCGCAACGTCAGGTCAGGGATCTGGGAAATGAGTTTGGGAAAGTGCCCGTTAGATACCTCATGTCCTACATATGGCATGGGGAGAATTCAGAAAATGTTATGAATCTACAATCCTTAGAGAGCTTGAGGAATGTTAGGAGAAATTCTCTGAAACTTGAAGATCATTAAAGCATGACTTCAGGCCTTTATAATACTGAAGTATCCAACACACTCACACAGAGATGGTTCAGTTGTCTAAGGCTGTGCCATTTTTGTTACATTATTAATTATTATCAGGATCCAGACTCTGTGCCAAATCATATGTTCAAGTGTGGATTTTAATACACGAGATGGTCTCAAAAGTTAATATTTCACTACTTAGAAGGACAATGAATAATTTTATTTATTAGAAAAGTTATTTCAGCATTTTTAAAGTTAATATCTACATAAATCTCTTGTAGGTGAGATCATATCTATTTGTCTTTCACTGCCTGGCTTATTTAACTTAGCACAATTCTCTCCAGATCCATCCATGCTGTCTCAAAGGGTAGGAGCTCCTTCTTTCTTTCTGCTGTGTAGTATTTGAGAAGGGAATCCATCTTGTAAATGTACCACAGGTTTTTTTTTTTTTGTTTTTTGTTTTTAATTTTATTTATTTATTGTCAAAGAGAGGGGAAGGGAAGGAGAAAGAGAGGGAGAGAAACATCCGTGTGTGGTTGCCTCTCACATGGCCCCTACTGGGGACCTGGCCCGCAATCCAGGCATGTGCCCTGACTGGGAATCGAACCAGTGACCCTTTGGTTCACAGCCCGCGCTCAATCCACTGAGCTACACCAGCCAGGCTGTACCACAGTTTTTTGATCCACGAATTTACTGATGGGCACTTAGGTTGTTTCTAACATATGGCTATTGTAAATAACACTGCTATGAATATTGGGGTGCATAGTTCTTTCGAATTGGTGTTTCAGGGTTCTTAGGATATAATCCCAGAAATGGAACTGCCAGGTCAAAAGGCAGTCCCATTTATTAGTTTTGTGAGAAATTCTATACTGTTTTCCACAGTGGCTGCACCTGTCTGCATCCCCACAATAGCACACTAGTGTTCACTTTTCTCCACAACCTCTCAAGCATTTATTGTTTGTTGATTTGTCATGATGGCCACTCTGACCAGTGTAAAGTGGTATCTCATTGTGGTTTTAATTTGCATCTCTCTGATGGCTAGTGATGCTGAGAATCCTATCATATACCTATGAGTCCCTCTCTATGTCCTCCTTAGGGAAGTGTCTGTTCAGGTCCTTTGCCCATTTTTTAATTGAATTGTTTGTCTTCCTGGCATGGAGTCATGTGAGTTCTTTACATACTTTGGAGAACAAACCCTTGTCTGAGGTATCATTAACAAACATATTTTCCCATATAGTTTGTTCCCTTTTCATTTTGCTGATGTTTTCTTTAGCCGTGCAACAGCTTCTTACTTATTTATTTACTTATTTTTTTTATTGTTGTTCAAGTATAGTAGTCTCCATTTTCACCATACCATGAACACTCTTCCTATATATCCCTGCCTCCCATCCTGGAACCTACCCACTTTGGCTTTTTCCATATACCCTTTATATATGATCCTTGATGTCCCATCTCCTTTTTCCCCCATTATGCCTCCCATACATCCCTTATGGTTCCTGTCTGTTTGTATTTTATTTCAATATCCCTGTATATATTTTGCTAGCTTGTTTATTTTATTGATTATGTTTCAATTATAGGCGAGGTCATATGGAATTTGTCTTTCATGATCTAGTTTATTTTACTTAACATGTGCACTCCAGATCCATCTGTACTGTCGCAAAGGGTAGGATATAAAAGAAAATACAAACATATTGAACTTCATCAAAGTTAAAAGCTTCTGCACAGCTAAAGAAAACATCAGCAAAATGAAAAGGGAATCAACTGTATGGGAAAATATATTTGCAAATGACACCTAGCACAAAGGTTTGGTCTCCAAAATATATAAAGAACTCACACAACTCCACTCCAAGAAGACAACACAATTAAAAAATGGGCAAAGGACATAGACATTTATCAAAAGAGGACAAACAGAAGACCCAGACACATATGACAGGATGCTCCACATCTCTAGTCATTAGAGAGATGCAAATTAAAACCATAATGAGATATCAGTTCACACCAGAAGCTTTTTATATTGATGCAGTCCCATTTGTTTATTCGTTCCTTTATGTCCCTTGCTCTAGTGGACATATTGGTGAAAATATTGCTGCATGGAATATCTGAGATTTTCTGCCTATGTTCTCCTCTAGGACTTTTATGATGTCATGACTTATATTTAAATATTTTACCCACTTGGAGTTTATTTTTGTGTATGGTGTAGATTGGTGGTTGAATTTAATTTTTTTTATGTAGCTATCCCAACACAATTTGTTGAAGAGGCTATTTTCACTCCATTTTATGCTTCTGCCACATTTGTTGAATAGTAATTGACCATAGAGACTTGGTTTTATTTCTCAGCTCTCTATTCTGTTCCATTGATCTATGTGTCTGTTCTTATACCAGGACCAACTGTTTAGATTACTAAGGCCTTGTAATATAGTTTGATGTCAGGTATTATGATCCTTTCCACATTATTCCTCTTTCTCAACATTGATACAGCTATTCAGGGTCATTTATGTTTCCATATAAATTTTTGAAATTTTTGTTCTATATCTGTGAAATATATAATTGGTATTATAATAGGGATTGCATTGAATCTATAAATTAATATGGTAGTGGGGTATTTTGATTACTTTAATTCTTCCAATCAATGAAAACAGTATACATTTCCACTTATTTGTGTCTTCCTTAACTCCTTTCTTCAGTGTTGTGTAGTTTTCTGAGTACAATTCTCTTACCTCCTTGGTTATGTTTACTCCTAGGTACATTATTATTTTTGTTGCTATAGCAAATGAGATATTTTTCCTTATTTCTCTTTCTGATATTTCATTGTTGGTGTACAAAAAAGCCTTCGTTTTCTGAATTGCCTTTGTATCTCGCTATTTTGACAAATGCACTTATTAGGTCAAGTGGATTTTTGGTGGAGTCTATGGAAGTTTTCTATGTACACTGTCACATCATCTGCACAAGATGACAGTTTCCTTTCTTCCTTTCCAATTTGGATGCATTTTACTTCTTTTTCTTATCTGATCTCTGTGGCTAGGACTTCCAATACTATGATGAATAGAAATATTGAAAGTTGCCTGACTGGTGTAGCTCAGTGGATTGAGCGCAGGCTGGGAACCAGAAGGTCCTGGTTCGATTCCCAGTCGGGGCACATGCCTGGATTGCGGGCCAGGTCCCCAGTGAGGGCCATGTGAGAGGCAACCATACATTGCTCTTTCTCCCTCCCTTCTCCTCTCTCTAAAAATAAATAAATAAAATCTTAAAAATAAAGTGCTGAAAGTGGACACCCTTTTCTTGTTACTGACCTTAGTGGAAAACTTTTGGTTTTTCCCCGATAAGTATGATGTTGGCTGTAGGTTTCTCATATATGGCCTTTATTATATTGAGGTGTGCTGTCTCTACTTCCACTTTACTTTGTATTTTTATAATAAATGAGTGCTGTACCTTATCAAATGATTTTTCCAAATCTATTGATATGATCATGTGATTTTTGTCTTTCTTTTGTTTATGTGATATATTAAGTAAATTGATTTGTAAATACTATACCAATCTCACATATCTGGAATGAATTGAATTTGATCATGGTATGTGATCTTTTTAATGTATTGTTGGATGCAGTTTGCCAATATTTTGTTGAGGATTTTAGCAACTATGTTCACCAGTGATATCGGCATGTAATTTTCTTTCTTTGTTGTGTCTTTGTTTGGTTTTGGGATGCTAGAAAGATGCTAGCCTCATAAAGAGTTTGGAAGTCTTCCCTCTTCTTGGATTTTTTTAAAATAGTTTGAGAAGAATAAGTGTAAGCTCTTCAATAAATATTTTGTAAAATTCTCCTGTGTAACCATCCAGTCCAGGGCTTTTGTGTCACAGGAGTGTTTTGATCACTGCTTCATTTTCACCAATGTTATTGGTCTGTTTAGGCTTTCTGCCTCTTCATTCTCTTTCAAAGATTATATTTTTCTAGAAATTTTTCCATCTCACCCAGGATTCAATTTCTTGGTATATAATTATTCATAGTAATTTCTTACAACCTTTTGTATTTCTGTGGTATAAGTTGTAATCTCTTCTCTTTCATTTTTGATTTTATATATTGGGGTCCTCTCTTTTTTTTCTTCATGTGTCTGGTTAAATATTTGTCATCATGTTTATCTTTACAAAGAACCAGCTCCTGGATTTATTGATCCATAGAATTGTTCTTTTAGTCTCTATGTAATTTAGTTCTACTCTTATCTTGGTTATTTCCTTCTTTTTACTCATTCTGGGCTTTGTTTGTTGCTGTTTCTCCAGTTCTTGTATACATAAGGTTAGGCTGTGTATTTGAAATAGTTCTATCTTTTTAGGTAGTCCTGTATTGCTATGAAATTTCCTCTCAGGACTGCCTTAGCTGTGTCTCACAGGTATTGAACTGTTATGTGTACATTTTCAATGTTTCCAGTAAGCTTTTTATTTCTTCCTAGATCTCATTATTAACCCATTCATTCTTTAATAGCATGTTATTCAATCTCCACAAACTTGAATGACTTTGAGTTTTTTCCTTGAGGTTGTTTTCTAGTTTCAGGCCCTTGTGATCCAAGAAAATGCTTGATACAATTTAAATTTTCTTGAATTTGTTGAGGTTTGTTTTGTGTCCTATCATGTGGTCTATCTTTGAAAGTGTTCCATGTGCATTTGAAAAAAAGGTGTATTTTACTTCTTTGTGATGAAACACTCGATATATATATCAGTTAAGTCCATTTCATCTAGGGCATTGTTCAATGCCACAATATCCTTGTTGATATTTTTTTGGAAGCTCTATCCATTTTTGACAGTGGGTTGTTAAAATCCCCTATTTTTTGTGTGTTGCTGTCTATACCTTTATTGAAGTCATCCAAGATTTTCTTTATATAGTTGGGCGCTCCTATGTTGCGTGCATATATGTTTATAATGTTTATGTCTTCTTGATGGATTCTTCCCTTGAGTATTATGAATTGTCCTTCTGGGTCTCTTTGTATGGCTCTTATTTTGAAGTATATTTTGTCTGATATAAGCATTACTACCCCAGCTTTTTTTTTTTTTCTGCCTGTACTTTTCCTTGGAATATTTTCTTTAACCCTTCAGGTTTAGTTTGTGCAGGTTCTTTGTTCTGAGTTGAGTCTCTTGTAGGCAGCATATGTGTGGATTATGTTTTCTTATCCATTCAGCTGTCCTATGTCTTTTGATTGGAGCATTTATTCCACTTACATTTAAGGTTATTACAAGGTACATATTCATTTTTACTCCTTTGTATCTGTGTTCCTCTCTCTCCTACTCTTTTTCTTCCATTCTTAAAGCAGTCTCTTTAGCATATCTTGCAGTGATGGTTTGGTGGAGATGTATTCTTTTAGTGTTCTTTTGTCTGGGAAACTCCTTATTTTACCTTCCATTTTAATTGAGTGCTTTGTTGGGTTGAGTGGTCTTGGTTGTAGACCTTTGCTTTTCATTACTTGGAATATTTCTTGCCATTCCCTTCTGACAGGTAGTTTTTCTGTTGAGAAATCAACTGTGAGCCTATCAGAGCCCCCTTGTATGTTACTTCCTGTTTGTTCCATGCTACATTTAAGATTATCTCTTTGTTTTTAAAACTTAGCATTTTAATTATGATATGTCTTGGATAGGCCTCTCTGGGTTCATCTTGATTGGGACCCTCTGTGCTTCCTGCACTTGTTTGGCTTTCCCCCTTTCTAGGTTAGGCAGGTTTCCTATCATTATTTTTTCAAACAGTTTTTCTATCCCTTGCTCCATTTCTTCTCTTTTTGGTATTCCTGTGAGTCAAACGTTGTTGAATTTCATGCTGTTCTGCAGTTCCCTTAAGGCTTCATAATTTTTTAGTCTTTTTTCATGCAACTGCTCTACCTGAGTATTTCTTTCTGCCTTGTCTTCCAGGTCACCTTCTGTTTCATCCAGCCTGCTTGTAATTCCTTCTCATGTGTTTTTTATTTCAGATATGGTATTCTTAACTTCAACTTTGTTCTTATTTATAGTTTTGATTTTCTTTTTCATCCTGTTTTATTTCCTGCTCAGTTCCTCATAGATGTCAGTGAGTCCCTTGAGCATCCTTATACTTATTTTTGAATCCTATATCTGATAGTTTGCTTGAATCCATTTCATTTAGCTCTTTTACTAGGGAACTTTCCATTCCTTTCCATTGCATGTTCTTTCTTTGTCTCCTCATTTAGGATGACTCTTTCTGTTTGTTTCCGCAATTGAAAATGCTCTGCTTTACTAGCTGCCTTCATAGGGGAACTTCTGTGGTAGGGATTCTGTGGTACGTACTGATGCAGTCTCTTTGATCTCCTTGTCTGGAAGCTCTAGGGTTCCCCTTTCTTCCATTTGTGTAGGCTCTTTTGTTGAACTTGGCTTTTTCTGTTTGTGGCTCCTTTTTAGTGGGTTCTCTCCTCCATCGGGTATTGGTATTCACAATTCCCATCTTGTCTTGTGTGCTCTTTTACAGTTTTTATTTAACAAAGCAGTATTACCAGGCAACCAAACGTATGACAGCAAAAAGAACCCCCCTACCATATGAGCAATCTCAACTGCAATTGAACTAAGATTAATACAGGTGAAGAGACTTTGTGGGTATTTTAAGATATGACAAAGGGTATATGAGTTGACTAAAAGTGGGGAAAATGTTTTGTGGTAAGAGGGAGAAGAATTTATTACAGTTGGGATAGAACAAAGGCAAAGAAAGGCAGAGAGCAAACTTTACAACATAAGTAAAACATGAAAGTGTGATGGATACAATTGGGTAAAGATAGGGGAGAGTATAGTATGAGGTTTGAAGTAAAATTGAAAAGGTACTGGACGGATGGGAGCAAAATTGCAGAAAAATCATAGCAGGGTCAATATCAATGACAAGTGAATGAAATTTAATAAAGGTGGGTTAGAAAAGCATAAAGTGAATATAAGATGTCTATAGAAAAGAAAAAATGATTTTGAGAGGATGGTGGAAGCAAATTAATAAGAGTAAGGAGTAAAGCCCAGGTTGAGAGATGGGGGTGGGGAGGGGGAATGGCAGAGAAAATAATGAAATAAAATTATTCACTCAACTAATCAGGGGCATGGTGAAGGCTAAGTGGAGTAAAACAGCAGGAGAGTTTTCTATTTTATTTAAAGTTCAAACAAGTAATGAACTAATAGGAGTTCCTTTGGAGGAGCACAGAAATATCCATGATATTTCACCCAACTAGTCACTGTTTATAAAAGGGGAAAAAGAATTAAGACCCTTATCAGAAAGGAAAAAAAATACGAGCTGACTTAAAAAAAGAAGAGTGCTTATATGAGGTTAGATGGAGGAGAAATAGTGAGAGTAAGGGATAAAAATTTGGCATAGTGTGAGAGAAAATAAAGTTTACACCAATAGTAATAAAGCTCAGGAAGATGGTGAAATGGATAAATATCAGGGAAGGGTGCTGTGTGGGATTTGGAATAACATAGTATGATAAGAAATATATAATCTGTATGAAAAGAATAAAAAGTAAAAGACAAAGAGTCATGTTTATTTGGAATACAAGTGCAGTGAAGGAAATAAAACTAATATGTGATATGAAAAGGAGAACAAAAAGTCAAACAATATAAACCCAAAACACTAAATAAGGAGAAAGAACATAAATTTAAAAATACAAGTTCTGAAAGATAGCAAAGTGAAATTTGTTTCAGCTGTAGGTGTTCTCCTTCTGACTTCTTTCTGGATCCATCTCAGGTTTTCTCACAGCTCAAGGTCTTATTGTTTCATTCTTGAGGGAGAAAAGCCTCCTGTTGATTTTAAACCTGTTTAGCAGATATTCACAGATCCTGCAGGCAGAGAGGGGCTGGGCTCTGTTGATTTCTTTTCCTGTGGTTCCAAAAGGATGGGGCTTAGTCTGATTTACAATAATCACAGGTGCCCAGTTTTCCAGCCAATGCCCTCAGAGCACTGCGCAGCCCACACTGCCCACTCTGCGCATTTGCACCAGGCCGGCACTGATAATCCACTGCAGTTTGCAACCCTTTGATCAGTCCTGAGACGCACTGAGTGGGAGCAAATTGTACCCACTCTCCATCCTCTTTGTTGGCCTAGCCTCAACTTCCCGGCACTGCAGCTCTGTCCCCCTGTTGAAAAAGATCTCTCTGAGCCCCTGAGGACCACTTTGGTCAAACTGTGAGACACCTTGAGTGGGAGCAAATAATAACCACATTCCTCCCTCTTCACTTGCCCAGCCACTGTGCATGTGAGGTCACTGTACAGTGGCTCTGTGCCCCTTTTGAAACTAGTGTTTTTTTTCTACCTTGTCTTCCAAATCACTTATGTGATTCTCTGCTTCATCTAACCTACTCTTTATTCCTTCCAGAGTATTATTTATCTCAGATATTGCATTCTTTATTTCTGACTGGTCCTTTTTAATGGTTTCTATGTCTTTTTTCATGCTGTTGAGTATCCTTATAATCATTACTCTAAACTCTGAATCCGATAAATTGTGTTCTTTTTTTCATATAGTTCTGGAGAATTCTCTTGTTTTTTCATTTGAGTCCTGTTCCTTTGTTTCCCATTTTGACTGCTGCTTTGTATTTTCATCTTAGTTGTTAAACTAATAAGTTATTAGTTTAAATGGATCAGTTAGCATTTTCATTTTAAATAACCATGTTACACTAGTTTTGTTACCAAGAGAATGTCATGATTGGTAAGATTGATGCCTGGGGCAGATACTACATTGAAATATTCATTGTATTTCAACTAACATTGGAAAGTCAAATAAATGTCCAAACTATGTGAAATGTACCTCAGGAAACTATTTTGTTCAATGACCATGAATCACTGCAGGTGTCACCTAGATCTCTAGTGACTTTCCTTCAGTTGCCAAAGTCAACAATAAAACTTCAGTAAAACTGGGCACAAGAAGCGTCCATGTGCAGGCCCTAATGGCCAGTTTATTTCTTTAAAAAAATCAAAAAATTTGGCATTTAAAAAAATATTTCATTTATTTATTTATTTTTGCTTTATTGTTGTTCAATTACAGTTGCCTGCACCATTTCCCTATCCTCCCCCTCCCCGTCCAATCCCACATTCCTTCCCTGCCTCCCTCCTCCCCCTTGGTTCTGTCCATGTATCCTCTATAGTGGTTCCTGAAAACCCTACTACCCATTGTCCCCTCCCCCTAGCTACTGTTAGATTGTTCTTAATTTCAATGTCTCTGGTTATCAGCCCTGGCTGGAGTGACTCAGTGAATTGAGCACGGGCTGCGAACCAAGGGGTCACTTGTTCCATTCCCAGCCTGGGTTGCAGGCCGGGTCCCCAGTGGGGGCCATGTGAGAGGCAACCATACATTGCTGTTTCTCTCCCTCTCTTTCTCCCTCCCTTCCCTTCTGTCTAAAAATAGATAAAATCTTTTAAAAATAAATAAAATAAAATAAAACTCAATGTCTCTGGTTATGTTTTTCTTGCTTTTTTCTTTTGTTGATTATGTTCCAGTTAAAAGTGAGATCATATGGTATTTGTCCCTCACCGCCTGGCTTACTTCACTTAACATAATGCTCTCCAGTTCTATCCACGCTGTTGCAAAGGGTATAAGCTCCTTCTTCCTCTCTGCTACATAGAATTACATTGTGGAAATGTACCATAGTTACTTGATCCACTCATTTCTAGATGGGTACTTAGGTTGTTTCTGGCACTTGGCTATTGTGAATTGTGCTGCCATGAACATTGGAGTACATAGGTTCTTTGGAATTGGTGTTTCAGGGCTCTTAGGGTATAATGCCAGTAGAGGAATGGCTGGGTCAAAAGGCAGTTCCATTTTTAGTTTTCTGAGAAAATTCCATACTGTTTTCCATCGTGACTTCACCATCTGCATTACCACCAAGAGTACAATAGGGTCCCTTTTCTCCACATTCCCTCCAACAGTTATCTGTTGCTTTGTTGATGATGGCCATTCTGACTGGTGTGAGGTGGTATCTCACTGTGGTTTTAATTTGCATCTCTCTGATGGCAAGTGTTGTTGAGCATATTTTCATATGTCTCTGAGCCCTCTGTATGTCCTTTTTCAAGAAGTGTCTGTTCATGTCTTTTGCCCATTTTTTAATTGGGTTTTTGTCTTCCTGGAGTGGAGTCATATGAGTTCTTTATATATTTTGGAGATCAAACTCTTGTCCGAGGTATCATTGGCAAGTATGTTTTCCCATACTGTTGGTTCTCTTTTTATCTTAATAATGTTTTCTTTGGTCCCACAGAACCTCTTTATTTTGATAAGGTCCCATTTGTTTATTCTTTCCTTTTTGTCTCTTGCTCTAGGGGACATATCGCTGAAGATGTTGCTGCATGGGATGTCTGAGATTTTCCTACCGATGTTTTCCTCTATGACTTTTATGGTGTCACGACTCATATTTAAGTCTTTTATCCACCTTGAATTTATTTTTGTGTATGGTGTAAGTTGGTGCTCGAGTTTCATTTTTTTGCATGTAGCCATCCAGATTTGCCAACACCATTTGTTGAAGAGGCTATTTTTATTCTATTTTATGCTTCTCCCCACTTTGTCAAAGATTAATTGCCCGTAGAGACTTGGGTTTGTTTGTGGGCTCTCTATTCTGTTCCATTGGTCTATCTGCCTGTTTTTGTGCCTGTATCAAGCTGTTTTGATTACAGTGGCCTTGTAATATAGTTTGATATCAGGAATTGTGATCCCTCCTGCTTTGCTCCTCTTTCTCAAAATTGCAGCTGATATTTGGGGGCATTTATGGTTCCATAAAAATTTTTGAAGTGTTTGTTCTTTATCTGTGAAATATGCTATTGGAACTTTGATAGGGATTTCATTGAATCTATAAATTGCTTTGGGGAGTATGGATATTTTGATGATGTTGACTCTTCCAATCCATGAGCATGGTATATGTTTCCATTTGTTTGTGTCTTCCATGATTTCTTTCTTCAGTGTTGTGTAGTTTTCTGAGTATAGGTCTTTTACTTCCTTGGTCAGGTTTATTCCCAGGTATTTTATTTTTTTTGTTGCTATATCAAATGGGATTTTTCCCCTGATTTCTGGTTCTGCTGTTTCACTGTTGGTATACAAAAATGACTTTGACTTCTGGATATTGACTTTATATCCTGCTGTCTTGCCAAATTCAATTATTAGATCGAGTAGTTTTTTGGCGGAGTCTATAGGATATTCTAAGTATACTATCATGTCATCTGCAAACAGCGACAGTTTGGTCTCCTCCTTTCCAATTTGGATGCCTTTTATTTCCTTTTCTTGTCTGATTGCTGTGGCTAAAACTTCCAGTACTATGTTGAATAGAAGTGGTGAAAGGGGACAACCTCTCTTGTTCCTGATCTTAGTGGGAAAGATTTTAGTTTTTGCCCATTGAGTATAATGTTGGCTGCAGGTTTCTCATTTATGGCCTTTATTATGTTAGGAATGCTCTCTCTATTCCCACTTTACTAAGTGTTTTTATCATAAATGGATGTTGTACCTTATCAAATGCTTTTTCTGCATCTACTTATATGATCATGTGATTTTCGTCTTTGCCTTTGTTTATGTGATGTATTACTTCTATTGTGTTGTGAATATTGTACCATCCTTGCTTCCCTGGGATGAATCTCACTTGGTCATGGTGTATGATCTTCTTCATGTATTGCTGGATGGGATTTGCTAATATTTTGTTGAGGATTTTAGCGTCTATGTTCATCAGTGATATTGGCCTGAAGTTTTCTTTCTTTGTTGTGTCTTTATCTGGTTTTGGGATTAGGATGATGCTGGCTTCATAAAAAGAGTTTGGGAGTCTTCCATCATTTTGGAATTTCTGCAATAGTCTGTGAAGGATAGGTGTTAGCTCCTCCTTAAATGCTTTGTAGAATTCTCCTTTGAAACCATCTGGTCCAGGGCTTTTGTGTGTCAGGGTTTTTTGATTACTGCTTCAATATCATCTGCTGTTATTCGTTGGTTCAGGCTCTCTGCTGCTTCTTTTTTAAGTTTGGATTATTATATTTTTCTAAAAATTTGTCCATTTCACCTAGGTTTTCATATTTCTTGGCGTACAGTTCTTCATAGTAGTGTCTTATAATCCTTTGTATTTCTGTGGCATCAGTTGTAATATCTCCTCTTTCATTTCTGATTGAGTTTATTTGGGTCCTCTCTCTTTTTTTCTTGACGAGTCTGCTTAAAGGCTTGTCAATTTTGTTTATGTTTTCAAAGAACAAGCTCTTGCATTCATTGATCCTTTGAATTGTGCTTTTAGTCTCTAAGTCATTTAATTCTGCTCTGATCTTGGTTATTTCATTCCTTCTACTTGCTCTGGATTGTCTTTGTTGTTGTTCCTCGAGTTCTTGTAGGTGTAGGGTTAGGCTGTTTGTTTAAAATGTTTCTATCTTTTTTTATGCAGACCTGTATAGCTATATATATAACTTCCCTCTCAGGGCTGCCGTTGCTGTGTCCCATAAGTCTTGGGTGGTTGTCAGTTCATTTTCATTTGTTTCAAGGAACTTTTTGATTTCTTCCCTAATCTTGTCCTTGACCCATTCATTGTTTTATAGCATGCTATTCAATTTCCATGATTTTGAGTGTTTTGGGTTTTTTTCCTTTGGGTTGGTTTCTAATTTCAGTCCCTTGTGGTCAGAGGAAATACTTGGTATGATTTCAATTTCTTGAATTTGTTGAGGCTTGTTTTGTGTCCTGTCATATGGTCTATCTTTGAAAATGTTCCATGTGCATTTGAAAAGAATGTGTATTTATCTTCTTTGGGGCGAAAGGCTGTTTATATATCAGTTAAGTCCATTTTTTCTAGGGCATTGATCAATGCCACAACATCTTTGTTGACATTTTGTTTGGAGGATCTGCCACTTTTGACATTGGGGTGTTGAAGTCCCGTACTATAATTGTGTTACTATCAATATTTTTCTTGATATTCTCCAAGATTTTCTTTATGTATTTGGGTGCTCCTGTGTTTGGTGCTTATATATTTACAATGTTTATGTATTCTTGGTGGATTTTTCCCTTGAGTATTATGAAGTGTCCTTCTGGGTCTCTCTTTATGGCCCTTTTTTAGGAGTCTATTTTGTTTGATATGAGTATTGTTACCCCGGCTCTTTTTTCTTGTCTGTTTGCTTGGAAAACTTGTTTCCAGCCCTTCACTTTCAGTCTGTGTAAGTCTTGTGTCCTGAGGTCTCTTGTAGGCAGCATTTGTGTGGGTCTTGCTTTCTTATCCATTCCACTATTCTATGTCTTTTGATTGGAGCATTTAATCCATTTATGTTTAAGGTTACTATTGATAGGTACTTATTCATTGCCATTTTTTTTTGTACCTGTGTTTCTCTCTCTCTCTCTTTTTCCTTCCTTTCTTTAAAGCAGTCCCTTTAGCATCTCTTGCAGAGCTTGTTTGGTGGAGCTGTATTCTTTTAGACTTCTTTTGTCTTGGAAGCTTCTTATTTGGCCATCTATCTTGATTGAGAGCCTTGCTGGGTACAGTAGCCTTGATTTCAGGCCTCTGGT
>PVJI01025095.1:0-20965 GCA_004026765.1 Micronycteris hirsuta | reverse complement strand
GGGTACCTACTCCGTCCGCCCCCGATTAGCTCCACTGGGTGCGCGCCCAATCCAGGAGCTCAAAAGTTGGGTTTGCCTTTCAATTCAGACTCCAATTCTTCCTGCTGGGAACACCAGCCTCTGCAAATCAGTCCCCAGGTAAGCACCGACCTCCGGACTGCTGGGGACCAAGGCTCTTCCAACAGACGCTTGCGTCTGCCTTGGCAACTCACACACCCCAATCCAGCTCCCTCCCACGGAACCTGGAGCAAACCGGGAAGCTGCTGCTACTGGGTCCGCAGACCTCCAGGCTCCCCGTGAGGCCCGAGTGACCCCTTCCCTCCGAAGCAGTCTCCCTACCGGCTGATCTTTCAGTTTTATGCGCAGTCCTGGTTTCCAATCTTCTCTACTCTGGAATACAACTGGGTGATCGCTCTGCTCCTCAGAAAATCGGCCCGATATCCCGCCAGTGGGCCGGAGGATAGCGATCACGCTTCTCCCTTCTCTGCCGCCATCTTTCTCCCCCCTGTACCATAGTTTCTTAAGCCAGGTGGTGAGGGACAAATACCATATGATCTCACCTTTAACTGGAACATAATCAACAAAAGAAAAAAGCAAGAAAAACATAACCAGAGACATTGAAATTAAGAACAATCTAACAATAGCCAGAGGGGAGGGGGGAGGGGACTATGGGGAGAAGGGTTTTCAGGAACCACTATAGAGGACACATGGACAGAACCAAGGGGGAGGATGGAGGCAGGGGAGGGAGTTGGGTTTGGAGGGGGTGGGGTGAGGGGAGGGGACAGGATGCAGACAACTGTAATTGAACAACAATAAAGTAATATTAAAAAAAAAAAAAAAGATGTTTCTGCTGTATGGGAAATGACTCAGCACAGGAATCTTGGAGGTTGACCCTTCAAATCTCTCCCCAGAGCTACCAACCCCAGACTCTCCTCATGTGGCTCTAGTTCACTCTGCCCTCCCTTCACTGAAGCTGAGGGTAAGTGGTTGCAAACAAAAATTTGTGCAGTGACCCTTTAAAAAGATCTCTGCATCTCTAGCCATTTCTCCCTGGTAGACAGAAACTCCACTGCTTTTCACAGCTGGATGTTACTGGGGTTCCTTTTCTGGTTCTGGTGATCTATGCTAGGGAGCCCAACTTGGGGTTTGGAGCCCAACTTGGGGTTTTGACCCCACACTTCTCAGAGGGAATGCCCCAGTCACTGAAGTATCCAACCAGAACTTCAGTTGCTGCCCATGGGGACCCAGACAGCCCTCTCATGCCTCCATACTTCCTACCATTCTTGTGGTGATGTGGTTTCTTCTGTATGTCCCAGGTTATAAGGCTTCTCTCCAGCTAGTGTTCAGTGGGTTATTTAGGATGATTTTTCTGTAATTTAGTTGTAATTCCAGTTTGGTCCTGGGAGATTAGTGTACCTTCCACCTAGTCTACCACCATCTTGGATCTCTAAATTACTATTTTAGAAGCTGCTGTTTAGGAACCAGGTTGAAAATGATTTATCTGAAGTTCAATAGGTCCTTCACTTTCATGTTAACTCCTTCTGCTAGATGTAAATGAAATTAAATGTCTTTATTTTAAAATAGGACATATCAGGTGATCCCATTCTTATAAATCCTTCTTTTCATCTATCTGTCCTTCCACCTCCAATGTGTTTGTGTACTTAGAGAGAAGGCTAGAAGGATTTTCATCAAAAGTTATTTCTGGCCCTGGTCAGGTAGCTCAGTTAGTTAGAGCATCATCCCAATACACCAAGGTTGCAGGTTCAATCCCTGGTCAGGGCACATATAAGAATCCATCAGTGAATGCATAAACAAGTGGGACAACAAATCGATGTTTCTCTCTTCCTCTCACTTCTTCTCTCTGTCTCTAAAAAAAGTTTTTTCTGGATGTAAGGTTTAGAGTGACTCATTGCTTTCTTTTTTGTTGTTCTTTTCAATACTCCCTGTTTACACTATTAAAAATAATGCATTTGTATACATGGCACCTATTATTTTTATACAAATAATGAAGTCATTACTTTTTAAAAGATGTTGTTCCAGTTTATGCAGTTACTAACAGTGTATAAATTTCACCACAACTGTGCCAGTACTGGTAGTTATATGTTTCATATGCTTCTAGATGAAGTAGTTAAATACCTCAGCTGTGAAATGTAAACCTGGTTGTGCTAATGACTTGTTCTGTTTCTCTGCATCCAGGAAGCATCTATGACTTTTATTTCCTCAAGCAAGGTGGTGGATATTGGTACACATGGACAGAGTATATCACCAAAGAAGAGGAAAATATCCCAAGTAAGGCAAAGGTAAAAGAGAGGGATAGGCCATGGAACTTTGATTTCCAAAATGACCTGAATTCTCCAAGGTAAAAGAATTAACACCAGTTCTGTGTTAGTATTTTAAAGAAATTTCTTTAGAAAAAAGTTCAAAGGCTAATAATTCAAAAACATGAGCTTTAGAATAAGAGCAACCCAGGTTTCTTACTCAGCCTTCACCCTCTGCCTCAGTTTACACACCTACAAAATAACAGGAAAAAAGGAGACTTGACTTGGGGTAGTGAACACACTACAGTGTACAGATGATGTGTTGTAGAATTGTGTACTTGAAACCTGTATAACCTTGTTAATCAGTGTCACTCCAATAAATTAAATAAAAAGGAGGGAAAAATAAGAGAAAAAATCTTTAAATGATGGTTGCAAGAATTGAAGACAATTTACATGAACACATGGCACATACTATGTGCTAGATCAATAGTGGTTGCTGTTCTGATTATTGTCATTATCAATAATACCCAGTGGTCATTATTCCACCTCTCAGATATCTCAGCCAGAAAGGATCTTGCCTTTCTAAAAAATCCCAGAGAAAGATTTCCTTGATCATAATTCTCAGCAAAACGGGTTCTGATTAATAGGTGTTCCAGTTAGCAGATGATGATTCACTGACAATTCTTACTCATTTCCTCATGGAACATTTTTCTGGGTATGCACTTTTAAGGCTCTGTGTAGTATCTGGTGGATGCAATTTATCTTTCTGGGTGATGGCAGATTGTTCAGCTCCTGGGTGGAATATAGGCAGTGGATGGGAAAGTGGGACTATTGACAGCTGAGTCAGATAGCAGGCAGAATGTAGCTGCTGGTGTTGAGTTTAGGGCATATCCTGGGGGGCTGAGTGTTATGAAGAACACCCCCCCAGCACTGAGATCCTAAACTTTAATTCTCCTTAAAGAGCTTAGTCACCTGAACTGTCAGGGTTTCAAATCTTGCTGAATTCATGCAAATAAAAGAGTTTAATGCAGAAAATGTTTTCAGTTCTGCTGCAATTTTTTCCCTTGTCAAACAATTGTCTTAGTCCCTGACCATCAAAACCTATTAAACCAAGATTGCTTTAAATTCCCAGTCTCAGCAGCAAAATGGGCATCTGGCACCTGGTTCTGCATTCAGGATCACTTACTGGCTATTTAGCTTTAGACAAGTTAAAAGCAGTCCTCCAGCATCAGTTTTTTTCCATCTGAAAAACTGAGCTAATAACAATATACCTGCCTCAGAAGGTTACTGGGAAGGCTGCAAGGGATAATACAGGCAAAACATCCTTAGCTCAACACCTGTTAATTCTTTTCCTCTTCACTGCGATTCCCTTGCCCTGTCTGACCTTTTTCCTTTGATCAAGTTACTTACCAAAGAAGCTGAGTCTTTGTATACAAGCGCACACACAGCCACCATACTGCACACATCGAGCTGTCACCATGTGCATAAATCACAGTGTTATGGTGCTTCCTGGAGCAGTGCAGCAGAGTGGGCCTATGTTCCCTAGCCTCTTCCAGCCTAGACATATAAGAAGACTTCAACACAAGATACACATCTTCCTGCACTTTCCTCTGCCCCCATGGAGGGAACAAATGGGATCAAATGCCCAATGAAAGGGTTTGGGTTCAGAGAAGGCAAGCTAAGGTAAGGTGTTCTACCCAAAGTAACAGGGATTCCAGGATCCCAAGACCAAGCCCTTAGAATACAAATGGAGTCTGAATGCCAGGAAGAGTGTTGCAATCCCCATATTGGAAAAGGGGCTATGAGGGGGTAGATCTTAGAACAAAGAATTTGGATGTTGAGAAAAACAGATCAGGAACAAGCACAGGGAATGGGGATTGAGGGTCACACCTAACCCTCTCAGTTGAGAGCATGAAGGCAGACAGGATGGTTCATAGCAATGGTCTTAGAGGGCAGCAGCTATAGACCCATTCTTACTGTAACTGGTGTTTATAATATAACAGTTGAGTAGTTAAGAATATAGACTTTGGAATCAGACAAGTTGAGATTCAAATCCTTGCATTTTCATTTACTTGCTGTGTTACTTGGTCAAGTTGCAGAAGAGGTCGTGGCTTCAGTTGCCTCATCCACAAAGCAGGGACAATAATGCCTGTCTTTAGATGCATGATCTCATGTAATCCTTAAACCAGTACAATGAACTAGGTGCCATTATTACCCCATTTAACAGATTAATAAATTGAGGCACCTGGAGCAATTTTACTCAAGGTGAAAAAGATAAGAGATGGAACCGAATAGAAAGTATTGAGCTGAATCTTATGAATGCCAAGACCCAGCCTCCTGGGCCCAGTACCAAAGCTCTTCCATGTCTTTGTGGTACAGGTCTCAGAACTCATCATCCCCACAATGGAGACAGCCCGGCAGTCATTCTTCTTGAAAACCTATCTGGACCATGAAATTCCAATGCTATTTGTGGGACCCACAGGCACCGGCAAATCAGTTATCACCAACAACTTCCTTCTTCGCCTTCCCAAAAATACCTACCTGCCCAACTTTATCAATTTTTCTGCCAGAACCTCAGCCAATCAGACCCAGGATATCATCATGTCCAAGCTGGATCGACGGCGGAAAGGCCTCTTTGGGCCTCCCATGGGGAAGAAGTCAGTGGTGTTTGTAGGTAAGGCATTGGCCTGGATCTGAACTCAACCAGATTCTTCTACTCTAGGCTGCAGCAATCCAGAACCTCCCTTTGTAGGGCCACTTTACAGTCCTTTTTCTCTCTCTGAGAGATAAAATATTTCTGGTTAAGATAATTTAGTATTCTTTCCTCCCCCGCTTTCCTTCCCCCCCTCTTTTCCTCCCTCCCTCTTTTTCTCCTTCCCTCCTTTTCTTCCTTCTTTAATTTTGCCTTTTCTTTTGTCTCATTTTTTCATTACCAAGTATTTCTTGACCAAGGACTATATGCCATGTTTTAAAAGTAAGACAGTAACCAGAGGGGAGGTGGGAGGGGATATTGGGGAGTTAGGGGGAAGGGTTGTCAAGGAATGGATATAAAGGACACATGGACAAAGCCAAAGCGGGGTAGGATCGAGGGTGTGAGGTGGGGATAGCTGGGGTGGGGGGGAGTGCTCGGGGGAAAATGGAGGCCACTGTACTTGAACAACAATTAAAAAATAAAATAAAAATAAAAGTAAGGCTTTTATTGAGCTAGGCTCCCAGTGTCTCCTGAGGTAAAGCTGAGCCCTTGGGTCAGGCAAGTTTACCTCACAGTGAGTTGTAGTTCCAGAAGAAGATTGAGGTGTTTGCCCTCTTACATCTTCAAAAGCAACATACACTGTGATAAGATCCTTATTCCATTTTTTGTCAGATAAATATATTATCAGTAAATAAAGAAACCCAATAGCTGCCAAACAAATATTTGTGAAATAAGCACATTGATGTTTCCCAGGATTTTGCCTGTTTGCAAAGTACTTCCTCATTTATCTCCGCTGAGCCTCCCAAACCTGCGAGGCTATTACCATCATTATCATTTTACTAGTCTATTCATTGAGGCTCCAGAATGTTATATTCCCTATTCAGAGTCAAACATCTGGAAAATTCTGGAGCTGTAAGCCAAACTCAGGTTTCTTGGTGCCAAATACATTTTCCACAAGAGTTCTCATTTAGTTATAGTAATGCCCCACTCTTCTGAGTTATTTCATTGTCTTTCAAATTCACATATTGATAATGACTTATATGAATTTATATCCTTGCCAGCTAACACCAGTTCTTTAAAGTCAAGGATCATGTTTTATCTTATTTTCCATTTCTCTTTCTTCCTTTCTTCTTTCTTCCAACTTGTTTTTTTCTTCCTATTTTAATGGTATATACAAAAGCAGTTTGGGTGGTGAACATGCAATACAATATACAGATGATGCGTTATAGAATTGTGCACCTGAAGCCTATATAATTTTATTAACCAATGTCACCCCAATAAATTTCAATTAAAAAGTTTTTAAAAAAACAGTTTAATCTTTGCAGCCAAACAGATCTAGGTTCAAATCTTACTTTTTACCCCTATGCATATTGTGACTTAACTCCCATGACCCTCAGTTCCTCACTTCTAATATAAAGATAATACTGTCTTCCTTACAAAGTCATTATTTGGATCAGATGAGATAATATATGTAGAACTCCTAAAGTGTTACCTGACACAAGCTGGGCATTCAATTAATATTTTGTTGGAAAAAATTAAAAGAGCTTCCACTTTAATGAGTGCCTTCTTTGTGCACAGACTCTTGTGTTCTTGGGGAAAGTTTGTTCCTGCCCTCGAGAAAATCACAATCTATTCTTGACATTTTGGTTTTGCTCCACAAAAGACCTAGTCCAAAGCCTTGCTCCACAAACACTGGAGTTCAACTAATACTTGCTAGTCAAATTAAATACCCTGTCAGCTGGAAGTATGACTATCTTCCTTACATATCCCCAGAAATTTTATCCCCAGAAATTAACAAAATATCTAGGGCAAGAAGACAATATATTTTGTTTGAGGGAATGGGAAAAAAAATTAAACACTTGTTAATGCCAATCCATGCAACCTTAGAGTCATAATGGGTAGAACTCAAGAAAAGATCTTCTTATAGGGTCAGAGCATCCACTGGCTGAGCCCTGCCTAAATTGGGGGTGGGACAACTGGGTATGGACTCTCCCATGGAAGGAATAGTAATCTGTTGCTTCCTGTGAAAGCAGAGGATCCCGTAAACTCACCATGTGTGGCCCTGCCTTCTTCCCCAGATGACCTCAACATGCCAGCAAAAGAGGTATATGGGGCCCAGCCCCCCATTGAGCTCCTGAGACAATGGATTGACCATGGTTATTGGTTTGATAAGAAAGACACAACCAAGCTAGACATCGTGGATGTGCTGCTCATGACAGCCATGGGACCGCCTGGGGGAGGAAGGAATGACATTACAGGTACATGAAAGAGTTCATTCCTCCTCAGCCCCTGGCAGAGGTGAACCACCTTAATGGATGGAGGGTTGGTGCATCTACTCTGTCCTGACGGAAGGTGGAGAAAAGTATGTTTAAGCTATAGCCAGAGTGGTTTGGCCTAGCTCCATGGGGTGGCATTGGAAAACTTCATGTTGGAAGTTGTGGAAATAGGATGAAAAGAGTAACAGAGTCTCAGATGAAAAGGAGAGTTCAGGTGGCCAGCATGTGTTCCAGGAGGGAGGCTAAATCAGGTGTTCTCAACTAAGGGTGCGTGACAGATTTACCTGTTGTGTTTGCTATAATTCTTCATATGGCCAAAGAGAGAACTAACCCAAAGTAGCATAATAATAATAATAATAATAATAATAATAATAGTAATAGTAATAATAATAATATCCCCCTCCCACATCATTTCATCATCTAATAGTTCAGGGGTATATGGTATTTTGCTTCAGGTACAACTTGATCCATCTAAGATCTGCATTTCTATTCTGAAATGCATCAAACGCATCCTTACAAAAGAATCTTAGTACCATTTCCAGATTTAAGATTTTGTGAGAAAATCTTACAAAAGAGAAAAATGGGCAGGGTGATCCTATTTGGTACACTGTGTTCCTAAGCATACAGACTCAAAAATGATCACTCTGAAGACACGCAATAGTGAAATATTGAATGTTAAAGAAAAAGAAAAAATCTTTTGGGCATTTAGGCAAAAAGAGCACATGATTTATAAGAGAAATTAATTAGCTTATCTTAAGACTTTTCAACTATAATGGTTTATTCCACAAGAAAATAGAATAACATTTAAGATACTCAAGGGAATAAAATGAGAGTCAAGAATTTTATGGCCAGCAAAGCTAAACTTCAAGTATAAAAATAAAACTGTTATCAGCATGCAAGAACTCAGAGACTTTTTTCCATAAGCCCTTCCTCAGGAATCTACTAGAGTATGGTTTTCAGATGATCTAAATGGCTATGAATTTATCTCAATAAGGCTAATAGATAGATATAGATATAAGTAGGGGTTGGTCAAAAAACCCTGTTTAGGGGTTTGTTTTTTTTTCCATAACATGACTCTAGTAGCACTTAGATGCGTTTAACTTCATTCAAAACAATTTTGTTAGATTGTATTGTGACAGCTGTCATATGAGTGTACATTTTTAAAAACTTATCAGAATTGGAGACTTCCGGCCAAGATAGAGGCATAGGTAGATTCACTGTACCTCCTCACACAACAAAAAGAAGGACAACAACAAATTTAAAAACAAAAAAAAACAGAACTGACAGAAAATCAAATTGTATGGAAGTCTGACAACCAAGGAGTTAAAAAAGAAACATTCATCCAGACTGGTAGGAAGGGTGGAGACAGGCAGCCAGTGGAGATGACTCACAGACATACAGCAGCTGGAGGCCTGGGGAGATCAAGGTGTCAGCTAGCAGAGTGGGTGGTCCCACATTTGCATTCCGATAAACTGAAAGGAACAACTGGGGAGTGAGACAGACCACACAATTCAGGGTTCCAGCACAGGGAAATAAAGCCTCAAAACCTCTGACTGAAAAAACATGTGAGGATTGAGGTAGTGGGAGAAACTCCCAGCCTCACAGTAGAGGTCATTGGAGAGACCCACAGGGTCCTAGAACTTACACAAAACCACTGACCTGGGAAGCAGCACCAGAAGGGCCCAATTTGTTTGTGGGTAGCAGCTGAAGTGACTGAAAGCCAATAGAGAGCTGAACGAGCAGCATTGTTCCCTCTCAGACCCCTCGCCCACATACAGCACCACAACTCAGTGACAAGGGTTGCCCTGGCCTGGCATATACCTAAGGCACACTAAGACAAAAAATATGGCCCAAACGAAAGAACAGATCAAAGCTCCAGAAAAAATACAACTAAGCAATGAAGAGATAGCCAACCTCAGATACACAGTTCAAAACACTTGTAATCAGGATGCTCACAGAATTAGTTTAGTATAGTCACAAAATAGAGGAAAAAGTGAAGACAATGAAAAGTGGAATAAAGGAAAATGTACAGGGAACCAACAGTGACAGGAAGGAGACCAGGACTCAAATCAACAGTTTGAAGCGGAAGGAAGAAATAAACATTCAACCAGAACAGAATAAAGAAACAAGAATTCAAATAAATGAGGAGAGGCTTAGGAATCCCCAGGACAACTTTAAACATTCCAAAATCCAAATCATTGGGATGTCAGAAGAAGAGAAAGAGCAAAATATTGAAAACTATTTGAAAGCATAATGAAGGAGAACTTCCCCAATCTGGCAAAGGAAATAGGCTTCCAGGAAGTCCAGAAAGCTCAGAGAATCCCAAAGAAGTTGGACTCAAGGAAGCACACACCAAGGCACACCATAATTACATTACCCAAGATTAAAAATAAGGAGAGAATCTTAAAAGCAGCAAGAGAAAAAGAGACACTTACAAAGGAATTCCCGTAAGACTATCAGATGATTTCTCAGAAGAAATCTTACAGGCAAAAAGGGGCTGGAAAAAAGTATTCGAAGTCATAAAAGTCAGGACCTACATCCAAGATTACTCTATCCAGCAAAACTTTCATTTAGAATGGAAGGGCAGATAAAGTGCTTCCCAGATAAGGTCAAGTTAAAGGAGTTTATCATCACCAAGCCCTTATTATATGAAATGTTAAAGGGAGTTATCAAAGAAAAAGAATATGATCGGAACTATGAGCAGTAAAATGACAAGAAACTCATAACTATCAACAACTGAACCTAAGAACAAACTAAGCAAACAACTAGAACAGGAACAGAATCACAGAAATGGAGATCATATGGAGGGTTATCAGTGGGAAAGGAGAAGGAGAAAATGGGGGAAAGGGTACAGAGAATAATTAGCTTAAATGAGAGGTAGAAAACAGGGGAAGGTTAAGAATAGTACAGGAAATGTAAAGCCAAAGAACTTGTATGTACAACCCATGGATATGAACTAAGGGCGGGGGGTGGGCGTAGTATGCAGGGTGGAGGGGAATAAAGGGGGGGAAATGGGACAACTGTAAGAGCATAATCAATAAAATATAAAAATAAAGTAAATCATATATGTAAAAAAACTTACCAAAATTGGTGAATTTTTGTATAACCATTTTAGGATTGAATATAGAAGAAAATACACATTTTTGGCATATTATGCTTTATTATTTCAAGAAAGGTAAAAACGCAACTGAAATGCAAAACATATTTGTGCAGTTTATGGAGAAGGTGCTGTGACTGATCAAATGTGTCAATAATGGTTTGAAAAGTTTCGTGCTAGAGATTTCTTTGCTAGATGATGCTCCACGGTTGGGTAGACCAGCTGAAGTTGATAACAATCAAATTGAGACATTAATTAAGAACAATCAACATTATACCACATGGGAGATAGCCAACTTACTGAAAACAATTCAAATCAATCAAATTATTGGTGAAATGAAAAATGTGACTTTTATTTTACGGAAAAAACTAAATTAACTTATCGGCTAACGCAATATATAACCATCTAACATTAGATAGATGTAGATGTAGATACGTAAGTATATAAAATTAATAGCAGTTAATTTGGGGGGGAGAATGAATTTTGTATGTAGGAGGTAAGTGAAAGGCTATGCTCACTTTCTGTAAAAGTTTTTCTGAATTTTTATGATTTTACAATGATCAGATATTGTCTCTATTTTTAAAAAACCATCTTGAGCACTACACTACCACTGTTACCAAAACTTTTACAATTACGGAGGATGTTCTATGTCTACACTACGCAGTACACTGGCAACTTGCCACATGTTACTCTTGAGCACTTGAAATATGACTAGTGAGACTGAGAAAATCAGTTTTTAGTGCTATTTATTATTAATTAATTTAAGTTGAAATAGCCACATGTGACTAGAGGCTGCCATATTGGACAGCACAGCTCTAGAACATTAAGGCAGAGGGAAAACTAATTCCTGTGTCCCAGACTCATTAGGCCCAGGAAGTAAAACTGTGTGTGTGTGTGTGTGTGTGCATGTTTTCCAGGACGATTCACTCGCCACCTAAATATCATTTCCATCAACGCCTTTGAGGATGACATTTTAACAAAGATTTTTAGTTCAATTGCTGACTGGCACTTTAAGAAAGGGTTTGACGTGGTGTTCTTAAGGTAAGAGGTTCCTATATCTTCCAGGGTATTGGCTTGGGGTCCTCAGTGTTGGCCCCTCCTTGACTGGTCTACCTTCTTCTTCTTCCCAAGGTATGGAAAGATGCTGGTACAGGCTACTATGACAATTTATAAAGCTGCAGTGGAGAATTTCTTGCCAACTCCCTCCAAGTCACATTATGTCTTTAACCTGCGGGACTTCTCACGGGTGATCCAAGGGGTGCTGCTCTGCCCTCACACCCATCTACAGGTCGGCCACTGTCATTTCTGTTACTAAGATCGTTTATACTAACAGGAATAGCTAACTTTTTTTTTAAGATTTTATTTTATTTATTTATTTATTTTTAGAGAAAGGGAAAGGGAGGGAGAAAGAGGGAGAGAAACAGCAATGTATGGTTGCCTCTCACATGGCCCTCACTGGGGACCTGGCCGGCAACTCAGGCATGTGCCCTGACTGGGAATCGAACCAGGACCCCTTGGTTCCCAGTCCGCGCTCAATCCACTGAGCTACACCAGCCAGGGCAACAGCTAACTTTTATTAAACATTGACTCTCTACTAGGAATTGTGCTTAACATTTTATAAAAGTATTATCTTGTTACATTCTCACATCAACCACAGGATTTAGAAACTATTTGAGAATTACCACCTCAAGCACACTCTTACAATCTATTCAAATAATCAATTCTGAATTTTCAGGATGTAGAAAAACTTATCCGGCTTTGGATCCATGAGATTTATCGGGTCTTCTATGATCGTCTAATTGATGATGAGGACAGACAGGTCTTCTTCAACATGACGAAGGAAACCACCTCTAATTGCTTCAAACAGACTGTGGAGAAGGTCAGCCAGACCCTATGATCATTTGGCCTCATAAATGGTCCCAAATATTTGACCATGTTAGTCTCAGAGTTCAGATTCCCTTCCTGGTGAGACTGAACTCTGCTCTCTGAATCTGAAGTAACAATAGTGAGTCAATGAGTCACTTGATTTGGTGATATACTAGGCCCAATTTTGCTTCAATTTCCTGGTAACTTGTAAATTTTGAATAATTCAAGGTAATTTGCTATATGATATTATTGTTTATACATTTTCAGGGTCAAATTAATTTGTGAATTGAGAAATGGTCCATGAATTTTCATGGCTTGACTGAGGCCCTAAAAAAGCCCATGTGAAAGATTGTCATGGTTTTTCATTCATAAATATTTTCTCTTTCTCATGTAAGAAAAGTTGTTTTAAGAATTATGTGATTCTACCTCTATTTTTAAGAAGCTGTGATTTTTCCATAGAAAAAGTGTTTCCCATTACAGCCAGAGACCAAGTGCAGAAGCACTACTGGGTTATCACACCAGAAAGAGGAAGCATCAAAAACAGTCCTCTAGGCACAGAGTGGGGACCAGGACTACCACCTGTACCTCTATTTGATAAAGGAGCAAGTACTTTAAAAAATGGCACCATCCTTTGACCACCTTCTCTAGGGAATCTTACAGTCTAACCACCTATGTTTTAACTACTTAGCAAGCAGAATGACTCTCGCTTTTACACTCTTTTCTGAAATGTCCTTTAATCATAGTCTTTACAACCATTAGATCCACATATCATGGTTCGTTTTGTCCTTTAAACTGTTAATGAACCATGACTTTGAAGAATGTGCTCAGAGGAAACAAGCTCACTTCCTGTTCCTTTCCTCTGCACCTCCCACTGCCATCCTAATTGGACCATGGCTGAATGCCTGGCTAAGCCTTACCTTTCCCACAGGTCCTCATCCACCTATCACCCACTGGAAAGATCACTGATGACAATATCCATAGCCTCTTTTTTGGAGATTACTTCAAACCAGAAAGTGAACAAAAAATCTATGATGAGATCACTGACCTGAAACAGCTCACAGTGGTCATGGAGCACTACCTAGAAGAGTTCAACAACATCAGCAAGGCCCCTATGTCCTTGGTCATGTTCAGGTTTGCCATTGAGCACATCTCCAGGATCTGCAGGGTCCTGAAGCAAGACAAAGGCCACTTGCTCCTGGTGGGCATTGGGGGCAGTGGGCGGCAGAGTGCCAGCAAACTGTCCACATTCATGAACATGTATGAGCTGTACCAGATCGAGATCACTAAGAACTACTCAAGCAACGACTGGCGGGAGGATCTGAAGAAGATCATGCTGCAGGTCGGTGTGGCCACCAAGAGTACCGTATTCCTTTTTGCTGATAACCAGATCAAGGATGAGTCATTTGTTGAGGACATCAACATGCTTCTGAACACAGGTGATGTGCCCAACATCTTCCCTGCTGATGAGAAGGCTGACCTTGTGGAGAAGATGCAAATAGCAGCTAGAACAGCAGGAGAGAAGATTGAAGTCACTCCTCTTTCTATGTATAACTTTTTTATTGAGAGAGTGAAAAAGAACCTTCATATTGTCCTTGGTAAGAAAGAAGCAAACCCAGTTTCCCTTTTTCCTCTGGGTATTTCAGAGTCTCCTAAGTGCCCTAAGCCCAATCCTCTTACAATGGTCTAAGGATTGATCCAACCAAGGTCTAGGCCCAGGAATCAGTACCTAGAATTTCCATGGAAACTTTCACTCTTCTGAGCAACTATTTTAAACCTGTTCTACCCTCCTAATTCTCTGACTTCTCCTCTGAACCCTCTCCTTTCTTTTACTACATTACTCTGATGGCCTCACAAAACAACATCTGGAGATCTCCCTGTGAATGGCACTTCCAATCTATCCAGAAACTTAGGGATTGTGTTTAACACTTCTCTCTCTTGGTAGCATGTCATGTGAATTTCTGCCTCCTTTCTCTGTCATATTTACCCACTTATCTTCATCCCCATCACCTTCACACTGGCTAAGCCACCGTTACCAGACCTTGTTTCTGCAGCCTTCTAACTATTCTTTCTATGTCCACTCTTGTCCATTCCAGACCTTTCTGTTCCACTGAGCCAGGGTGGGTTTTTCCTCATGTATTGCAAATATGATCATTGTGGGTATACAAACATATACACATACACATGCACACAAATTAAAACACTTAAATTGCTTTCTATTAGAATGAAGACCCAAATTTCTAACCTATGTTTTTAAAGGGTCACTCACCAGACTGTCCTCATATCCACTCCACTCTTATTTCAAACCAAGCTTCCCCTTCTCTCTTTTTTAACCACACTGACTTTCTCACACACCTGCCTGTGCATCACGCTTTCCATACCACATCGAGTCTAAATAAAAATGAATGACATTTGGAGTAAAACCCACAAAATTTGTGGTTGGAGAGGGTCAGAAACAAGCTGATGCCCCTCATACTTCTATAAATAGCTATACATAAGACATCCATTGCTCCCTTAAGTCTGAGTGAGCACAAATAGAACAAGTGGATCAAAGGACTCAAAACCACTCTGGCATGGTGACTCAAATGATCTGGAAGCAGTAATAATGGGTATGGGAGATCAATCACTGAATTCTCATCACAGAACTTCATAAAAATATCCCGTGATTCCACCTGCTTCCTAGGCACTCATCATGACTATTCCCAGTTATAGCGCTGGGGTACCAAGAAGAAACATGACCATCCCACCTCACCAGAATCTTTAGTAAGATCTGCCTACTGATTTGGGCCTCCTTGAAGAAAGGGAACTAACAAGGTCTATTTCTCATTAGCCATGAGTCCAATTGGGGATGCCTTTCGGAACCGCCTGAGGATGTTCCCTTCACTCATCAATTGCTGTACAATTGATTGGTTCCAGTCCTGGCCCACAGATGCCCTGGAGTTGGTAGCTAACAAATTTCTGGAAGATGTGGAACTTGATGACAATATTCGGATAGAGTAAGTATCACCTGCATTTTAGTACCCCAACCATATATTCCAAATTGAAAATCCAGATATTGGCTCTATTCTTGTTGTTGTTTTAAGATTTCTCAATTTAAGTATAAAAAAATCTTATACTTTTAAATCACATTTAGTTAGATATTTAATAAATAAAATATTTCTCTGAAAAAGAATAAAATTTTATTGTTCAGAATTGTAATGGAGATGTACTATTATCATAGCTGTGAGAACCTGAATATAATAATATAGTTATTTCAATAGTCTTAGAGCTGTCATTCTCAACAGGACAATATCACTGTCACTGCCAAAGGGAAGAAAATGGATTCTTGTAAGGGTAAATAAGCCCTGGCGAGGTGGTTCAGTTGGTTGGAGTGTTGTTGGGTATACCAAAAGGTTGTAGGTTCGATCCCTGGTCAAGGCATGTACAGGAGGCCAATTGATGGTTCTCTCTCACATTGATGTCTCTTTTTCTCTCTCTCCCTCACTCTCTCTCCCCTCCTTCTCAAATCAATTTTTAAAAAATCCTCTGGTAAGGATTTTAAAAAGTGTAATAATAAAAAATAAAGAAAAAAATACTCTTTGACATGTAAAACACAGATACACAAAAGCCAAAATAAAAAGCTAGAATAAGGAAAGAGGTGATAATGTCAACCACTCTAGGTGCCCCATGAAGGTGGGGGCAATGTCATCTGCCTTGTCTGCCTTGTATCCTTAGTGCCTAGCAGATGCCTGGGACTGCTTTTTAAATGTATGAATGAAGAAAAATGAAGAAGTAGGCAGGGTTCTGAATATTCATGGTTTTAGGTTTTGCTTTGAGAACTTTGAACTTTGTTCTGTAGGCCAGAAGACCCTTAACCTGGGTCTATAGGCCCATGAATAGAATTCAGAGGATCAGTGAATATGAATGGGGAAAAAATTGCATCTTCACTCTCACTGACACCCAGCTGGTATTTTACATTTCCTTCAGTGATGAATGTAGGCAATAAACACAGTGGGATTAGCACAGCCTATGACTTTGTTACCAATGAAAATCATGTTTGTTTGCTTGTTTGTTTTTTTTTCCATAACTCATTTAGTCATATAGATACCTCAGTGTATCATTTCCTTCAAAACTGTGGTAGCTTTTAGACTTGCTGCCCAATTTTATTTAATGTAGTAGTCAGGAAACTATGATTCATGGAGCAAGTCCAGTTTACAGCCTATTTTTTGTAAATAAATTTTTATTGGAACCATGGCCCTTTTTTCACACTATAATGGCAGAACTGAGTAGTTGCTACAGAGACCATGTGGCCCACAAAGTTGAACAAATTTACTCTCTGGCCCTTTCCAGAAAAAGTTGACCCCAATTTAATGCATTGATAAAAAGCACATATATAACTATAAGACAAATTGGCTTTTAAAATATTTTGAAAACTATTTCAACATAACTGCTTTCATTTATAATCCTATTTTACTTTATGTATTAAAGCATGATTTTGCAAAGTCCAGAGCCTTCATCAGATCTTCAGAGGGTAAGAACTCCTGTTTAATACTGAGAATTCACCAAAGTGATCAGAGAGAGAAATTACTTGGTCAAAGATCATTCTAGTAAGAATATACAAGGTCTGTCCAGAAAAAGTCCAGCCATTGTTAATATAATAAGAACCATTTGTGCAACATAGATGTAACCTGGCAGCCTAGGAGAGTGGACTGGAATGTGCATGCATGAACAACCACTTCACTTTACTAGTCGGTGGGGGCAATAGATGCTATTGAGTGAGCATGTGCACTGTGTGGCCACTGCATTTAAAATGACTGAGCAAGTAGAGCAACAAATATGCATCAAATTTTGCATTAAGCTTCAACATTCCTTTGCAGAAACTATTTGGATGATTCAGAAAGTAGCAGCTATGGGCAACTGGTGATTAGCAGCTTCATCACAATAACATGCCTGCTCATGCATCACATCTCATGTAGAGTTTTTTGGAAAAACATTAAATTATCCAGATGATTTAGCCCCCTATAGCCCAAATTTAGTGCACTGTGACTTCTGGCTTTTCCCCAAACCAAAATAACCTTTGAAAGGGAAGAAATTTCAGACCATCAATGAGATTCAGGAAAATATGATGGGGCAGCTGATAGCAATTGGAAGAATTGTGTGAGATCCCAAAGTGCCTACTTTGAAGGGGACTGAGGCATCATTGTCTTATATACAATGTTTATTGTATCTTGTATCTTCTTCAATAAATGTCTCTATTTTTCATACTGCATGGCTGGATACCCTCTGGACAGACCCTATATATCTCACCAATCTTTCTTGGGTCTCTGTTGACCTGCTTTGGAGAATTTAGGATTCTAGTGGGCCACACTAAGTGTGCCTTCTTATGCCCTCATGTCTATAACCAAAGTTGTGCTAGATGTCTCTGGGCCAGCCTAACTACTCTTGTGCCCTTAACAGGATCATCTCCATGTGTAAATATTTCCAGGAGAGTGTGAAGGAGCTGTCACTCGATTATTACAATGCACTTCGCAGACATAATTATGTCACCCCCACCTCCTATCTTGAAATGATCCTAACCTTCAAGACACTCTTGAATAGCAAGAGGCAAGAGGTTGATATTATGAGGAACCGCTACCTGACAGGCCTGCAGAAACTCAACTTTGCAGCTTCACAGGTGAGAACTGCCAAAGTAGATCAGGGACAAAGAGGTCCAGGACTAGGGGATGCAGTGAGCTATTTGTTCAGGTGCAACATTCAAGAGGGCCCCAAGCTCTGGCCGGTGCGGCTCAGTAGATCAAATGCCAGCCTGTGAACCCAAAGCTCACCAGTTCAATTCCCAGTCAGGGCACATGCCTTGGTTGCAGGCCAGGTCCCCAGTTGGGAGTGTGCAAGAGGCAACCAATCAATGTATCTCTCACCACATTGAAGTTTCTCTTCCTCTCTTTCTTCCTTCCTTCCCTTCCCTCTAAAAATAAACAAATAAAATCTTTTTTTTTAAAGAGGTCACCAAATAAAGTCAGCATCTGACCCAGCATTTGCAGAACTCACCTCCCTTGCTTCAGCCTAAATCCAGTCTTATGGGGCTGTCTTTATTCAAGATTTTGATATTTTGTTCAACACGGAGTTTTTGCATTAATTTTGACTTAAAATATTTCAATAAAATACTATTTATCTAGGGTACTAGTTTTTGGTGCCCCCAGAAATTTTGTGCTCAAGGTGAGTGCCTCATTTGCCTCACCTTTCCCTTGGCCCTGGATACTTCACAGGGGAACTGAGCCAGGTAAAGCAGTAGTAAAGAGCTGGGCTTTATGAAGTCAGATAGTCCTTGGCTCAAATTCTAGCTCTACAACTTACAGCTATAGAACTTTGAACTTCTTGGGGCCTCAGTTTACTCTTCTGTTAAAAAGGAGATAACCATCTTTATTTCATAGGCCTATTGTGAAGATAAAAAGAGCTAAAACAAGTACAAAATGTCTGGCATGTGAATTAGTAAGTAATTTGTGCTGGGAGCCACTTGACAAGCCATATAAGATGGGAGCCACATTAAGGCAGGAATTTTCATTACCAATAAAGATCTGAGATAATAAATGTCCTTCATTGCTCTGTTTCTGGGGTTTCAGGGTCCAATTCAGAGTCCTTTGCTTTTAGAGAGAGAGAGAATGAAGCTGCCAGTTAATATTCCTTGAGCCGAGGACTTCCGGCCAAGATGGAGGCGTAGGTAGACACACTGTGCCTCCTCGCACAACCAAAAGAGGAAAAACAACAATTTAAAAAACAAAAACAGCCAGATCTGACAGAAAACTGAACTGAGTGGGAGTCTGACAACCACGGAGTTAAAGAAGACACATTCACCCAGACCAGTAAGCAGGGCAGAGCCGGTTGGAGTGCGCTCGGCTAGACGTGATTTGTGGAGCAGTACTAGCAATGCTCAAGCTGCCCGGAGAGGCCTGTGGTGGGCATGCCTGGCCAAAATGCAGCAGGCACACTTGGCAAAACTGGGGCTGAGACGGGTGGACCAGGTGGTCCCTCATTCAAGCACAGATAAACCAGGAGGAAAAGCTGGGGAGTGGAACAGACCACGCAACCCACCAACGCAGGGAAATAAAGCCTCAAACCACCGATTGAAAACACCTGTAGGGGTTGAGGCGGCAGCGGGAGGAATTCTCGGACTCACAGGAGAGTTCGTTGGGGAGACCCACAGGGACATGGAACTGTGCAGGCCCGCCCACTCACCCCAGAGCCAGCAAAGAAGGGCCCAACTTGCTTGTGGGTACCTGGGAAAGTGCGGAGAACAGAGCAAGCGCCATTGTTCTCTCGGGCCCTGCCCCCACAGACAGTATCACAACACAACAACGTGGGTTACCCCGCCCTGGTGAACACCTAAGGCTCTGCCCCTTAAGTAACAGGCACACTGAGAAAAAAAAATGGCCCAAATGAAAGAACACCTCAAAGCTCCAGAAAAAATACAACTAAGCCACGAAGAGATAGCCAACCTATCAGATGCACAGTTCAAAACACTGGTAATCAGGATGCTCACAGGATTTGAAGAAACATGGTCACAATTACTTGAACAAATGAAGGATAATATAAAGGAAATGAGGGGAAATCTGCAGGGAACCAATAGGGATGAGAAGGAAACTGGGACTCAAATCAACGGAGTGGACCAGCAGAAAGAAAAAAACATCCAACCAGAAAAGAATTAAGAAACAAGAATTCGGGGGGGGCGAAAGATGGCGGTGGAGAAGGAAGAAGCGTGATCGCTTTCCTCTGGCCCACTGGCAGGATATCTGGCCAATTTTTTGAGGAGCAGAGCGATCACCCAGCTGTATTCAGGCGTGGGGGAAGGTTGGAAACCAGGACTGCACATAAAACTGAAAGATCAGCCGGTAGGGAGACTGCTTCGGAGGGAAGAGGTCCCTCGGGCCTCACGGGGAGCCGGGAGGTCTGCGGATCCAGTTGCAGCAGCTTCCCGGTTTGCTCCAGGTTCCGTGGGAGGGAGCTGGATTGGGGTGTGTGAGTTGCCAAAGCAGACACACGCGTCTGTTGGAAGAGCCTTGGTCTCCAGCACTCCGGAGGTCGGTGCGTACCTGGGGACTGATTTGCAGCGGCTGGGGATCCCAGCGGGAGGAACTGGAGTCTGAATTGAGAGGCGAACCCAACCCCAGAGCTCCTGGATTGGGCGCGCACCCGGTGGAGCTAATCGGGGGCGGTTGGCATAAGTGCCCGACCGGGCGCCCAGGCCTGCGGCTTGCAAGCCCCGATTCCAGAGACAGAAGCAATCGGCGAATGCAGGGGCGCGGAGCTCACACCTGGAGGGCCTGAGACACAACCCAGACCTGCAGTGCTGAGTCCCTCCGTGGGGGAGAAACAGAGGAGCTACATTGAAACCCACTGACAGGAGACACAGACCTCATAGACTCTGAAGCAGGGTGGAAGTCAGGCGCCCCAGAGGAGGTGCTGCAAACTCCCGGCAACTCGGCTGGAGGCGGGACGTCAGCTGAGAGTGCAGCCCAGGAAGACAGCAGGAGAAGTCTGATACCTTCCCAGCCTGGCGCTGTTGAAGCCAGCCAACAAAAGTCTTTTTTATTTTATTTTATTTTATTTTTTTATTTCTCTCGTTTTCTCTTTGTTTCTTTGGTTGTTTTTCCCCACCCTCCTTCCTATCTGTCCCTATATATTTTTTTAACTCCTTCTACCTTCCCTTCATTTGGTATTCCTAGTTTTCTCTTCCTTTTATTTCCTATTTTTTATTATTTTTTTATTTTAGGTTATTTTCAAATTATTTTCTTCTTTATCTTTC
>PVJI01025094.1:0-20970 GCA_004026765.1 Micronycteris hirsuta | reverse complement strand
CCCAAGGTCTCTCAACTTTGGCACTATTGACATTTTAGCATGGGCAACTCTTTGTCGTGGGAGGTTGCCCTGTGCATTATAGGATGTTTAGCAGCATTCTCGGCCTCTGCTGACTAGATGCCAGTAACACCCACTTGCTTTTTGCAACCAAAAGATATCTCCAGATATCACTCATGTCTCAGGGTGGAGGGGAGAATTGTCCCTGGTTGAGAACCATTGCCTTAGCTAGGCTGCATGTCATTAAAACAAAACTGAGCCCTGCTTCTCCCCTCCCCACTCGCCAACTAGAACAGGGTCGACCAGATGCCATGAGATTCTAGCATGACTTTGTGCATAATAAAAATCAAGAAGACTGAGGGACAGAGCCAGGATCATAGAATTCTGAGATTTGGAAGGGGCTCCCGAGACTCTGAGCTCAGGTGTGCTAAGCTGCTGGGGCCCTCTTTCCCTTTAAGCCAAGACAGCCTCAAATCCCTCTTAGCACCGCAGTCCAGTGGAGCAGAGTTGATGTGAAAGGTGAACCTTTGTGCTGTCGCTGCTCAGACTAACAGCCTCACACATACAGGGTGAAGCCTAGTGGTGGGAAAGTTCTTTGACATGGCTTTTGTTGTACTTATTAAAGATCACATGGCATCTAGTAGTACTGTGACCCCAAGACCAGACCTGGCACAAAGCTGGTATTCAGCAAATTATGGAATAAATCATTCTTTTTTTTAAATTTATTTTATTGATTATGCTATTACAGTTGTCCTATTTTCCCCCATCTATTCCCCCTTGCCCCCCATACCCCCCCATTCCCCACCCTTTAGTTTTTGTCCATGGGTCATATACATAAGTTCTTTGGCTGCTATATTTCCTATACTATTCTTAACCTCTCCCTGTCTGTTTTCTACCTACCGTTTATGGTACTTTTTCCTCCTCTCCCCTTCCCACTCCCCTGTTGATATCCCTCCATGCCTTATATAAATCCCTTTAACGTTTCATATAATAAAGGCTGTGTGATGATGAACTCCTTGAACTTGACCTTATCTGTGAAGCACTTTATCTGCCCTTCCATTCTAAATGAAAGTTTTGCTGGATAGAGTATTCTTGGATGTAGGTCCTTGCCTTTCATGACTTGGAATACTTCTTTCCAGCCCCTTCTTGCTTGGAAGGTCTCTTTTGAGAAATCAGCTGACAGTCTTATGGGAATTCTTTTGTAGGTAACTGTCTCCTTTTCTCTTGCTGCTTGTAAGATTCTCTCCTTATTTTTAATCTTGGGTAATGTAATTATGATGTGTCTTGGTGTGTTCCTCTTTGGGTCTCACTTCTTTGGGACTCTCTGAGCTTCCTGGATTTCCTGCAAGTCTGTTTCCTTTGCCAGATTGGGGAAATTCTCCTTCATTATTTGTTCAAATAAATGTTCAATTTCTTGGTCTTCATCTTCTCATTCTGGCATCCCTATGATCTGGATGTTGGGCCGTTTACAGATGTCTCCGAGGTTCCTAAGCCTCTCCTCATTTTTTTTTCTTGTTTCTTCCTTCTGGTCCACACTGTTGATTTGAGTCCTAGTTTCCTTCTCTTCCCTATTGGTTCCCTGCACATTTCCCCTCATTTTCTTTAGTGTATCTGTCATTTGTTCATTTATTTGCATCCAACTTTCTTCCAATTCTGTGAGCATCCTGATTACCAGTGTTTTGAACTGTGCATCTGATAAGTTGACTATCTCCTTGTCCCTTAGTTGTAATTTTTCTGGAGCTCTGTTCTATTCTTTCATTTGGGCCTTTTTTTTTTTTTCTCGGTGCACCTGTTACTTTAAGGGGCAGAGCCTTAGGTGTTCACCAGTGCCGGGTAACCTACGTCGTTGTGTTGTGACACTTCCTTTGGGCGTGGGGCTTGAGGGGGAGCAATGGTGCTTGCTCCGTTTATCATTTATCACCGGCTCCCATTTACCCCCCCAACCCCCAATAAGCTCTCCTGTGAGGCTGGAAGCTGCTCCTACCACTGCCTCAACCCCCACAGGTGCTTTCAACAGGTGGTCCAAGGCTTTCTTCCCCCCCACGATGGTGGGTTGCGATGGTGGGCCGCACGGTCTGCTCTGCTCCCCAGATCCTTCTCCCGGTCTATCTGTGCGCAAAAGAGGGACTGCCCGGTCCACCAGTCTCAGTCCCACTGGTTCCCACAGGCTTCTTTGGGTGTCCCAGCCATGGGCTTCGTTGAGTGCTCAGGCCACGTTTTGGTCAGGAGCACCCACAGTGAGTCCCTCCGGGCAAACTGCCGTCTCGCTGTGCACGCTCTCCACCTGGCTCCGCCCCGCTTACCAGTCTGGATGAACATGTCCTCTCTAACTTCTTGGCTGTCGGACTTCCACTCGGTCTGATTCTCTGTCCATTCTGGTTGTTTTGCTTTTTAACTTGTTGTGTTTCCTCTTTGGTTGTGAACGGAGGCACAGTGTGTCCACCTATGCCTCCATCTTGGCCGGAAGTCTGGAATAAATCATTCTAACAGTGATTGGCTCGGGGTGGTGGGACCAGGGGTGACATTTTAATTTTCTTTTGCAGTTTTTTATTTTCAGAACTTTCTATAATGGGGAGTGGTTATCACTCTATAAAAAGGCAAGAGAAGCCATGAATATTTACCCCTAGGTCAGAGGGGAAAAAGGTCCCTGCCTCATTCCATGTGTCTTGCCTCCCCAGGTCTGACCCACCAGAAACATGGCAACCAGCGCCGTCCCCAGTGACAACCTGCCCACATACAAGCTGGTGGTGGTGGGGGATGGGGGTGTGGGCAAGAGTGCCCTCACCATCCAGTTTTTCCAGAAGATCTTTGTGCCTGACTACGACCCCACCATCGAAGACTCCTACCTGAAACACACAGAGATTGACAATCAGTGGGCCATCTTGGACGGTGAGACCTGGCGGCAGTCCTGTGGGGGGCTGAAGCAGTCTTTGCAGAGGGTCAGAGAAGGCTGACAGGCATCAGTGGGGCATGATGGTTTTCTGCAAGTTGCCATTAGGAAACAATTGGCGTTATGAGAGAGTTGGTGCAAGGCCATATGTGGTTTCCAGGGTGAATTCTAAACAGCTTTGTGGAAACCAAAATGTGTATTCAACAAAGAGGCAGGGCTAGGCTCATGCCAACTCAGTAATGTCATGTTTGTTATTTCTTGCTTGTCAGAAGCTCTGATTAGCATTCACAGATGTCTCCAGCTAATAAAAAAAAGTGTGGGGGGGGATAAATTTCTTAATCAGTATAAGTTATTTGGTAATTGTCCCTTGGTGGGAAAAAAACACTCATCTGACATTGTGTTTCTAGTTTAGGCTAAATTGGTCGAGATTAGTAGTTCTCCGACTGTGGTAGTCAGGCCAGCAGCATCAGCATCCAGAGAACTTACTGGAAATGAAAAACCTTGAGTCCTACTGACTCAGCAATTCTGAGGGTAAGGCCAAGTGGTCTGTGTCTTAATAAGCCCTCCAGGTAATGCTGAAGTTAAGGAGCCACTATTCCAGATTCTTCAGGGTTATGACTCTATACGCTGAGTCTCTCTCTTAAACAAAGAGCCATTGATCATAGAATGTCATTATAGGAGGGAAGCTTTGAAAACCACTGGGGTACAAGTCCTCTGTCAGATATGTGATCTGCCAATATTTCCTCCCACTCTGTGGCTTGTTTCTCATTCTCTTAGCAGGGCCTGTCAAAGGCCAGATTTTTCAGTGTTCATTAAGTCCCTGTTATCAGTTGTTCTTTTGTGGATCTTGCTTTAGGTGTTGAATCTAAGAAATCGTCACTTAAACCAAGGTCACAAAAGTTTCCTCCTGTATTTTCTTCCAGAAGCTTAATGGTTTTAGGGTTATCATCTACCCTGAGTTAATATTTTATATGGCATGAGGTGTGGAACAAAGTTCATTTTTTTGGTATACGAATATGCAATTGTTCCAGCACTATTTGTTGAAAAGATTGTCCTTTCCTGACTTTGTACCTGTGATGGAAATTGTTTGTCCATATATTCCATTTCTTAGATCTGTATGTCTATTTGACCAGTACTATCCTGTCTTGATAACTGTAGATTTATAATGAGTCTTGAAATCGGGCACTGTTAAATCTCCAACTCTGTTCTTCTTCAAAGTTGTTTTGGCTAGCCAAGGTCCTTTGCATTTCCATATGAATTTTAGAATCTGTTTAAATTCTAATATTCTAGATTTTGATTGGAATTATGTTGAATCTATAGCTCAATTTGAGAGAATTGACATCTTAACAATGTTGAGCTCCCCGCCCATAAGCACACTATTTCTCTCCATTTATTTAAGTCTTCTTTAATTCTCTCACCAGTTGTTCTATAGTTTTGAGTACATAGGTCTTTAACATATTTTGTCAGATTTATACCTACGTCTGTGTTACACATTTTTTTAATTTCAGCTTTCAGTTTTTTGTTACTAGTATTTAGAAATACTATAGAATTTTTTATGTTAATCTTATAAACTGCAACCTTGCTAAACTCACATATTCTAGCTTTTTTGTAGGTTCCATTGGATTTTCTGCATAGATGATCATGTCTGAGTAAAGATAATTTTACTTCTTTCCAGTTCGAATGGCTTACTTTTTTTTTTTTTCTTGCCTTATTTCACTGACTAAAGACATACTTGTCTTGTTCTTGGTCTTAGAAAGCTTTTCACTGTCTGCATTAAGTATGATGTTAGCTGTAGGTTTTTAAATAGATGCCCTTTATCATGTTGAAAAAGTTTATTTTTATTCCTAGTTTGCTGAGTTTTTATCCGGAGTGGATGTTGGATTTTATCAAATGCTTTTTCTGTGTCTACTGAGATAATCATATGATTTTTCTTTTTTAGTTTGTTAATATGTCAAATTAACATTGCATCTCTGGGATAAACTTTACTTGGTCATGGTGAATTGTACTTTTATATGTTCTTGGCTTTGATTTGCTAAAATTTTGTTTAGAATTTTTGTGTCTATGTTCTTGAGAGATATTGGTCTGTAGTTACCTTGTAATGTTGAATAATGGTGGCTTTATTGAATGACTGGGGAAGCACGCTCCCTTCAATTTTCTGGAAGAGTCTAAACAAAATTGGTATTATTTCTTTCTTAAATGCTTAGTAGAATTTACCTAAGAGGACATCTGGGCCTGAGGGCTTTTTTTAGGAAAACTTTAAACTACAAATTCAATTTCTTGAATAAATACAAGGCTATTCAGGTAATCCCTTTATTTTTTTTCAGTGAACTTTGATAGTTTTTGTCTCAAAATTTTGTTTAGTTCATCAAAGTTATCAAATTTATTGGCATAAAGTTGTTCATAATACTCTTTTTAAATCCTCACCCAAGGAATTGTTTATTGATTTTAGAGAAAAGAAGGGGGGAGGGGTGAGAGAGTGAGAGAGAGAGAGAGACATCAATCAGTTACCTCCTGTTCACACCCCAGCTGGGGTTTGAACCCACAACCTAGGTACATGCCCTGACCAGGGATTGAACCCGCAACCTTTTTAGTACAGGATGACACTCCAGCTAACTGAGCCACCCAGACAGGGCCATAATATTCTCTTATTGTCTTTTCATTATCTGTAGAATCTGTAGTGATGCTACTGCTCTCATTCCTAATATTGGTAATTAGTGTCTTTCCTTTTTTTCCTGATGCTGCTGGCTAGAGATTTATCAATATCATTGATTTTCTCAAAGAACCAGCTTTTGAGTCCATTGTTTTTCCCATTTGGCTCCACTGATTTCCACTCTCATCTTTAGTATTTCCTTTTTTGTCTGCCTACTTTGGATTTAATTTGCTCTCTTTTCCTACCTTCTTAAAGAAGAAACTGATGTCATTGATTTGAACATTTTTTTTAGGTATTCATTTGATGCTATAAATTTCCCCTAACTGCTCATTTAGCTGCATCCCACAAAATATTATAAGTTATGTTTTTATTTTCATTCAATTCAAAATACTTTCTAATTTTCCCTTTAATTTCATCTTTGACCCGTTGGTTACTTAGAAATGTATTATTTAGTTCTCAAGTATTTAGGAAATTTCCAGAGATCTTTCTGTCATTCATTTCTATTTTTATTTCATTGTATCAGATAACATACAGTATATTATTTGAATTCTTTAAACTCATTGAGGCTTGTCTTATGGCTCAGGATATGGTCTGGGTTGGGAAACATTCCAAGTACATGTGAAAAGAACGTGTTTTCTGCTGTTATTGGATGAAGTCTTCGATCACTGTCAATTAGATCAAGTTGGTTGATAGTGTTGTCAAAGTCTTCTATATCCTTATTGATTTTCTGTCTAGTTGTACTGTCAATTATTGAGAACGAGAGGTGTTGAATTTCAGAGTATTATTGTGAATTTGCCTTTTCTTTCCTATCAGTTTTTGCTGCATGTATTTGGACACTCTATTATTAAGTGCATAAACGTTTGAGACTGATGCATCCTCTTGATGAACTGACCCCTTTATTATCGCAAAATGCATTCCTTGACTCTGGTTTTCCCTTTCTGCACGGTGGCCTGGACGCTCTCCCCAGGCTGTCAGCTGGGCACTTACAGATTCCCTCACCTCTTCCATATCTCACCTCGCAGGGGTCGCCATCCTTTGTTGCCTGATGTTCAGCATCTTGAAAACCATTGTTTTATATACTATTGTCTGATTTTGTTTTGGTTTTTTTTTGGTTGTTTTAGGTGAGAAGGTAAATCTGGTCCTTGTTATTCCATCTTGACCAGAACCAGACGAAATCATCACTTTTAAAAAAATACAACTTTGTATGTATACTAAAAGCTACTGAATTTTAAAGTAAAAAACGTTTTTAAAGGATGAATGTTAAGCTCTTTGAATGATATCTTCATTTTACAAAGCACCGTCATTCATGGGCCTGTCTGCAGCCCTGGAACTTTGAACAGTTCCGTCAGGGACCTGATGGCACCAAACATGTTCCCGCCTCAGGGACTTTGAGTTTGGTGTTCCTTCTGCCTGGAACATTCTTGCTGCAGAAGGACATTATTACTTCACTCAGGCCTTCACTCAAATGTCACTTTATCTGAGAGGCCTTCCCTGAGCAAGCCATCGACAGCAGTGCCCACCCCACCCCGTCACTCCTGCACCCCGCCCAGCTCCTTTTCCTTGTTCTCCCTTTTACTGTTGCACGTTTGTTTGTTTAATGCATTTATTTGTTCGCTTCAGTTTTTATCATTTCCCACTCAAATATACATTTATGAGAGCAGGGACTTTATTTTATTTATGGCTATGCCCTCAGCATCTAAAATACTGCTTGGCTCCTGGTAAATCCTCAGTAAATGTGGAACGATTAGATGAATGATTGAATCCTGAACAACATGTGTGCAGTCACAGGTTTGATGTGCTAGCTGTATTATTTCTAACAAATGTTAAAATAAATATATATAACTATTAAAATTAAAAATTTATGTCTCCGGCTGGTTAGTTGGTTAAAGTGTCATCCCAATATGCCAAGGTTATGGGTTCAACCCCTGGTCAGGGCACATACAAGAAGGAACCAATGAATGCATAAATAAGTGGAACAACGAATTGATGTTTCCCTCTCTCTCTCAAATCAATTTAAAATTAAAAAATATATAAATTTAAGAACTTAGATTTATGACCTTTCTGAAATCATCTCATACATCACCTATTCGAGTATATATGAGGTCTGTCCAGAAAAAGTCCAGCCATTGTCAATTTAATGAGAATGAGTTGCGTGACATCGATGTAACCTGGCAGCCAAGGAGAATGGACTGGAATGCACATGCATGAACAGTGACAACTTCACTGCACTAGTCAGTGGGGATGGTAGACACTGTCGTGAGCATGTGCACTGTGTGGCTGTCACATTCAGAATGACTGAGCGAGTAGAGCAATGGATCTGCACCAAGTTTTGTATTAAGTTTGAACATTCCTCCATGGAAACTAATGGATGATTCATAAGGCTGCAGCTGTGGCCACCTGGTGATTGGCAGCTTCATCACAACGATGCACCTGCTCATGCATCACATCTCGTGCAGAGTTTTTTGCTGAAACATCAAATCACCCAGGTGACTCAGCCCCCGTACAGCCCAGATTTGGTGCCCGGCAAATTGTGGCTTCTCCCAAAACTAAAATCACTTTTGGAAGGAAGAGATTTCAGACCATTGATGAGATTCACAAAAATATAACAGGGCCGCTGATGGGGATTGGGAGAACTGTGTGAGGTCCCTCGGTGCCTACTTTGAAGGGGACTGAGGTATCATTGTCCCTTGTACAATGTTTCTTGTATCTTCTTCAATAAACATCTCTGTTTTTCATATTACATGGATGGATACCTTCTGGACAGACTTTGTACTTTGGGATATACTGAATTAAAAGAATGTAAACAGGTTTCTTTACTATAGGACTTAACCTTCGATGTACGAACATACATTGCAAGCATATTGGTGGGATATATTGTCTTTACAGTTTTCTAAAGAGACCATTTTCTGCCCATTCTAGGCTATTTCCACTGAAAACAGTCTGAAAAACATCGCATAATGGATGTAAGAGAGTAACGCCATGCCTGGTATTTAGTTAGAGCTCAATAGATATTGTTTCTCTCTACACCTACAAAAACTGTTCACACTTTTTAAAAAGTAACTTATGGTATTATATTGACTTCTGAGGGAAAAACTTTTCCTCAAGCGGGGTTTTGAGCAAGGTTTTGTGATAACGATGATGGCAGTAGCAGGCGGGAGAGGGAAGTGTGGCCAGGCACTGCTGTGTGAGCGTGGATCTGGAAAGCCTGCGTTCTGACGCCCCTGGGCACCCCTCAGGTGCCACCACTAATCCTGTTCCAGGGCCAGGCCTGCCTTGGGGCGTCACCCACCCAGGCCTGCCTCAGGAGCAAAGATGTGATTCCCACTCTCTTAGGTTAGCACACTTCTCCACTCTAATAGGTCTACCAAGAAAAGGAAGGCTTCAAACATTGCAGCTAAATATTTATTAGTCCCGCATTTACAAAGATGCATCATATTTTGGGAACTTTAATTAAAGGCTGGTTGGTTAGGCCCAAGTATAACTCTGACCCCCTCTGGGGGGGTTTGCATCCCTGGGATGGACAGGACTTTCCATGGGCATCCAGAGCCCTGAGGTCTTGCTTCCCTGGAGGCCACACTATGGGAAGGAGGGTGGTGGGGGCTAAGCCTGGGGCACCTACCAAGTGCTCTGAACTCCAGGGTTTCTCTTCTTCCAAACTTAGAAAGAGCAAAAGCATGGCGGCATGATAACCGCTGATGATAGTGACAACGATGATGATGATGATGATGATGAAGGGGAGGGTGATAATTACGATGACAATAATGGTATTTATTGGGCAATTACTGTGTGGAAGGCCCGAGCTAGGCACTTTTCATATGCTCTCTGTCAATCCGTACAAACTGTACTGCGGTAGCTTCTGCTGTTCGCTCCATTTGCAGATGGAGAAGGTAAAGCGCAGAGGTTCTAGGCCAGCAGTGGTTTGAACTCCCCTTGGTCTCCCACTCGCACCGCTGATCCCTGTGCCTCCGGGAATGGGAGCAGAAATAGGGGGAGGGGGAGCAGAGGGTGTTGCCTGCATTATCAGGACCAACCAACGCATTCACCTGCCCTTCTTCCTCCTTGCCCAAGGTCCTTCTGAGGGCCAGGGGCTCCCGTCCTGATGTGAATCTCAGATCAGAGGTTCTTCAGCTTGATAGGAAGCCTTCTCTGTGAGAATTACAAACCTGTTTCTTGTTTTCTTTCAAGGGGCCTCATGGCCCTAGTCCTCCCAGAACCCCAGAGCCAGGAGACGGCTGACTTTGGGGCCAGCAGACAGGCTCCCCGGTACCTGTGAGACCCCCAGGCTTTGGAGCAGTCCGCTCCGAGTTCTTTCCCACAAGTGTTTGGGGCCTTTGTCTCACCTCTTATTATTGAGGGCCCAGCTCTGGGAACATCTTCTCACCGTCAGGTCCCCACCTCGGCTGGGGGTGGCATCAGCTCCCCCGTCTCCCAGCCCTCTGTCCCTCTCTCCTGGGCTCTGACTTCGGACCCTGCTTCACCCTGACTTTCAGCTGTGTGGCTCACTGGACCCCAGCTCTCAGGCTTCGTGAATCAGAAAGACCCGAGGCTGAGCAGAGTGCTGGAGGGGTTTGTGTATGTGTGTGTGTATCTAGGCGGTAAAATATACATGACGTAAAGTCTGCCATCTTAGTCATTTTCAAGTGTGGGCTTCCGTGGCATTAAGTACATTCTCATTGCTCTGCAATCCCGCCACCAGCTATGTCCATAACTTCATCTTCCCCAACTGAAACTCCGTACCCATTGGACACTAACTCCCCAGCCCCTCCCCCCAGCCCCTGGCAACCACCATTAAACTCTCCGTCTCTATGAATCTGGCTGTTCTAGGGACCTCATATTAGTGGAATCAAAGAGTAGCTGTCCTTTTGTGACTGGCTTACTTCACGTAGCACAATGTCATTAAGGTTCATGTTTTCATATGTGCCAGAATTTCCTTCTGTTTTAAGTCTAAATAATATTCCATTGTATGTATGTACCACATTTTGTTTATCCCTTTACCCAGCAATGGACACATAGGCTGTTTCCACCATTTGGCTGTTGTGAATAATGCTGCTCTGAACACGGGCGTACAAATACCTGCTCCCGTGCCTGTTTTCCGGTGTTTTGTTCTGGAGCCCCGTGCACCCCTTTTTTCGGTTAGGCCGGGGCAGGGAGGTGCCTGAGCTCTGTGGTATCAGCCCCTCACTTTACACTGAGGAAACTGTGGTGCCTGTGGAGAAGGGACGTGCCTAGGGTCAGACCTAGCTAGAGACGGAGCCGGGCCCTGGGGGCTCTTGACTGCCAAACACGACCCCTGTCCTGTCATGCTACCTCCTAAGCCGGCCCAAGTCTTGGGCTTGCTTAGGGTAGGATGATGATGAAATCTTCTGTCCACTTATAATAAGAGCAGGTGTTTCTGGGCCTTCACACTCATATGCCCCCCTCCCCGCCTGGCCCCACCCTCTGCCCAGCCGGCCTCTGGAACCTTTCATCTTTCTTCCATCCACAGAAAACAGCAGTGGGCCCGGAGTCTACAGACACCCATCCCACCCATGGGCTCTTGGGCCCAGCTCTATAGCCACTCGGTCCCCTGTATCCATGGCAGGGGCTCAGTCTTTACAAAGAGCAAAAGCCCTGGCTCTTCTCCTGCACCCTCAGAAGCTCAGACGTTTCCACCCTGGCTTCTGCCCAAACCTCAGACACAAGTGCTGTTGTCTTCCCGGAGGGGCCAGACCTGGCTTTTCCCTGAACACTAGAATCCACATTCTTTCTGGGGAGAGCAAGGGGAGGACATTGGAAGGGCAGTGAGAGGAAAAGGAACATTGGTTGAAAGTTGTTTCTGAGCCAGGGTTTGCATGGTGGGCTTCCATGCTTGGCAGCCCGCAGGTCAGCTACACAGTAGACACTTCTCCATGGCTCCAACTAGGGATGGGGTGTATCCTCCCCCTTTCCTGCTCACAGTGATACGGAAGGAATTTTCCTCTTTTCTGCTGGCCTGAGATTATGAAGTCTAGCCCTGCAGGCCCCTGCCTGACCTTTATTCTGGTTCCATCAGCCATCACTGCTTGAATGCTTCTGGGAATGTGGAGCTCACCCATCTCCAAGGCGCCTGGGGCAGTGCTTGCCGGTAGAACGCCCTTCCTTACATTGCAGCCAGAGCTGCCTCCCAGGCTGCCTTTCACCATCGCTCCTTCTACGCTCACAGCAGTGTTAGCAGTTACCAGTGACCGGACTTGCCTCGAAGGCCAGATCCAGTGCTAAGGGCTTTGCAAATACTGTTTTATTTCATCCTTGGAACTGTTCTGCTAAATTGGAGTGGTCCACTTCACAGGCAAGCACAGCTGTTCCTCAGCCAGTATGCACCACTCCTATTGTACCAGTTGATAAAATGGTGAAATACTTCTGTACCCTGGGAAAATTGCTGCACCACTGCTGCCTTGCATCCCCAAGGGTCCCAGTGCCTGTCCAGCAGCCCTCTGATTGGTCAAGCCTCTGCAGGTGAGGGCAGTAAGACTCAGAGTGGGCAAGTAACATGTCCAAGGTCACACAGCTGATTAGAGCCCCATTTCCTTTGACCCCAAAGCCAAGGATCTTAATCTCCCTCTGTGCTCATGGCAGCCCCACTAGGCAGCCTGCGAGCTGAGGGACCCACCATTAGCCAGTGACCCAGAGTCAGCTAAGCAAGGCTGAGTGATGGAGGTGGAATGCAACATACGGCCTCTCCCTTCAGAGCCCCAGCACAGCCTGGGGTCATTCCAAGCTTGTCAGCACCCCGTGCCCCTGGTGGTTTTCCTCTTACACTGCTGACAATCAGGCCCTATACTCCTGCAGTTCATGTTGGGTTTTGCCCTAACTCCGGAATACCATGTGACCAGTTTGAGCTGAGTGCACCAGCCCAGCAGGTTTGAGGTTTTACCTGTGTGCCCTTGTGTTGGATGGTGCCACCAGCTCCAGGCCCCAGTGCTGGCTCCCCAGTGAAAGACAGGCAGGTGCCAGGAGCTCAGCAAGGCTCGGACCCAGACAGGCGTGGTTCAAATTGTGCCTCTTCTGCCCATCAGCAGTATGAACCTGATCCGGTCACGAACATTGCCCTGCCTCAGTTTCCACACCTGTAAGATGCTGGTCTCCTAGAGTGGTCCTGCGGTGGAAATGGGATTATAGGTTAACACTTTGCCTCCCTGTTCCTCTCTATGCCCCGCCCCCCTTCAGGCTGCCATCTGTCCCTGCATGTTCCTGAGCTCCTGGTCTCACAGTCGAGTCCCCCTGTTGCCCTTTCCCCTCTTTCTTCTCTTCCCTCCCTGAGAGTGACATGGAGGGATGATGTCCTGGGCTCCTCTAAGAATCCCCCAAGGCCATGGTCCATCTCCCTGAAAGAATGTGCACCAACACATGCAATCTGTCTGCCAGTTCAGGTTTTGTGGGCCTCATGAAAACATATCCCAGGGCCCCCTCAGCTCCCGCCCCAGCTGCGTCCCCAGGGTCAGGTGGTCAGCATTTCTCCCTTGATATCATCTGAAGTCAAGTATCGGCAGGTTTTGGCCATCGCCAGAGGGAATCTTCCCCTAGCACCAGGGAGCCAGCCACACCAGCCACTGCATTTTAGCTCCTGCCCTCCGAGCGTCCCAAGTGGCTTGGCTTCCTGCGCCCTGCCAGCGCTTTGGAGAAGAGGAAAGCAGCTCTTTTTCCAAGAACAGCACTTCTGCCCAGCACCCAGCCTGCTCCCTCCATGCCCTTACCCAGAAAGGGGAGAGCAAGTCACAGTGCTGAAGAGCACTCATCACTTTTGATGCTCGACTAGGCAGCATCGCTTCACCGAAGTCTTTTCCCAGCAAGGACACAGGCCTCCCCACCTGACTCCCTGTGAAATGGGCACAACCCTCTGCCTCCCACGGAGGAGACGTAGCCACGGCAGGCATGGTCCTTGGAGGCATACTGCCTCCAGAAATTATCGTCTCTACTGTACTTTGCCCCAAAGAGCACATTACAGAAGTAAAAACGTCAGTGTTCAACGATTCCCTTACAGCCGGCCTGGGCCGTTGGAGCACAACACCGCGTTGGTGTAGCGTGCGCACAACCTGTCCGCACCCTGCAGTTCCTTTTGGAGCTCTCATTCGGTGCTGAAGCTTTTGGGATCCTGCCCTTTGGGGCTCCATCCCACAGTGGGGAGCTGAGCCCGGCCTGGAGGCACAGACTTGAGAGATCCACTGGCACACACAGTGAGAAGGCTTCAGGGACAGAGGTCAGAGGCCCAGCCCTCAGGAGGGGAGGTGGACTGTGGCCGGCTAGAGGGCATTGGGAGAGCCCACAGAGAGGCACTCTAGTTGGAGGTCACGGCTTAGGCAAAGGCTTGGAATCCGGACGCAGCCTGGCTGGTTCTGGGGGGTGCACCCACGCCCTCTGGTTGGAGAAGAAAGGCTGAACCAGCTGGGGCAACTGGGCCTTCAGGATGCGGGAGTGCCCCCCTTTCCAGCATATGGCCTTAAACAGATCCCTTTAACTCCCTGAGCCTCAGTTTCCTCGCGTGAACCAGGGGCCAGTAATACCTTCTTTCCAAGGCCGTGAGGAGGACTGAGAGGGTGTGTGTCTAAGGCCCCTGGCACCATGCTTGGTGCCACTAGGAACATGGTAGATGGACCTGCTTTTAGCCAAGGAGCTCAGACTGTACCCTGGGCTTCAGGCCAAGGTCAGATATCCCAGACCCCATGCCAGGATTTGCCTCCCTACAGAAGCCCTGAAGGAGGAGGGCAGTGGAGGAGGAAAGGGAGGAAAGAGAGGGAAGTGGGGGAGGGGAGGAGGGCTCAGTGGAGACTCAGGCTGGTGACCTGTCCTTGCTGGCCACCCGCCTGCCTGGGGCCCCATGAATCACACCAGTATATGGAGCCCGGCTTCTGAAACCCTCGAGGTCCAAGAGCAGCCCCAGGGTTTCTGCTTAAATCTCCCTCGGCAACACTGCTGCCCCATCAACCTTCAGGTGGGAGTACTGGGCAGGCCAGACGGAGGAGCACAGTGCTGACCTTCTGTCTCCAGAGTCTCTGTGACTTGCTTCTCCCTCCCTCCCCAGCCTGGCTGCCTGTCTCACACATACTCACACACACACACACTGGCAGAACACCTCTTCTCCCACGGTGACTAAGGCTTTCTGTCTCAGAAGTCCTCCCACCTTCATGACAGCAGGCAGGGGGAATACAGGCGGAACCATTTCCTCAGAGCATAGCTGCCCACTATCTTCAGCCTCCTCCAGGAAGTCTTGGAGGCATAGCTGCTGACGAGGGGCCTGTGGCCAGGCATTTCCAGGTGCACATGTGGGGAGGGGCCAAGGGATGGGACCTCACCCCAGACTAGGCCCAGCTCAGCCCCCACCTCCTCCTCCCTGGTTGAACCTGCCCTCCTGGGGCTCAAGGTTTTGAATTTCCAGGTGCCCTCAACTCTCCTCTCTCCCCACAGCTCCCACTGCCACTTCCTGCGTTCTGTGTCCTTGGTGTGCCCCATTCGTTCTTTTCTCTTCATCTCAAACACACCTGCCTGCCTCCAGAACCACCCCTCTTTGGCTGCCAAACTCTGATTATATCCCTTCCCTTTCTGAACCTTCAATAGCTCCCCAGTGTCCATAGAGTTCAAACGTATTAGTTTAGTACCCAAGGTCCGCAGCCTCTGGTATCTCTCCTCTTCCAACCGCCTGTTCCCCTCCCAAACCTCGTTACCCCAGCACTCAGTCTCCTCGCTGCTCTCTTTCCCAGCCTCCAGACCCTTGCTCATTCATGCTCTCTCTCTGCCCAGAAGGCCTTTCCCCAGACCCCATCTTTTCATGTCAAACTCTGTTCTTCCTTCACAGGCAGGATTAAATGTCTCCTCTTTGCTAAAACCTTCCATTATCCTTCCAAGCTGAAGAGGCCACCCCTCCGCACTTCCCTAGATCTCCCATAGTGTGTTTCATATCATTATTTTTCTTCAGTCTGGCTGGTCTCTATGTATCTGATAGCCAGATGCATCTTAGTCTTTAACCACTCAAAGTACCAAGCGGAGCGGTTGGCACAGAGTAGGTACCTAGAAAATAATTGGCGCCCTGGCTGGTGTGGCTCAGTGGACTGAGTGTCAGTCTGCAAACTGAAAGGTTGCCTTTTTGATTCCCAGTCAGGGCACAGGCCTGGGTTGCAGGCCAGGTCCCCAGCAGGGGGGCTTGTGAGAGGCAACAAATTGATGTTTCTCTCCCACATCAATGTTTCTCTCTCTCCCTCCCTTCCCCTCTCTCCAAAAATAAATAAATAAATGGGACTTCATCAAAAATGAAGACTTTTGTGTTTCAAAGGACACCATAAAGTGAAGATACAACCCACAGAACGGAAGAAAAAAACTGCAAACCATGTATCTGATAAGAAAAGACTTGTATCCAGGATACCTAAAGAACTCCTTCGACTCAATAATAAAGATACAAAAACCCAATTTAAAAATGGGCAAAGGATATGAGTAAATATTTCTCCAGAAAATATGTACAAGCGGCCAACACGCACGAAGAGATGCCTAGCATCATTGGCCGTCCAGGAGACGCAAACCAAAACCACCACGAGACAGCAGTTCGCGCCCACTGGCATGATTGCAGTCGAAAGCAGATAAGTGCTCCTGGGAAGTGGAGGAATCGAACGCTCATGAACTGTAACATGGTGCCACCACTTTGGAACATACTTTGTCAGTTCCTCAAAAGGTTGAATATAGAAAAAAAAATAGTTTAAATATAGTTACCATATGACCAGCAAATCAACTCCCAGGCATGTATCCAAAAAGAAATGAATGCCCACACAAAAACTTGTAAACAGATATTCAAGCAACAGCATGACCTGTTTGAGAGAAACAGTGGAAACAACTCCAGCGCAACTGATGAATCAGAAAGTCGATGCCAGGTGCCCGTGCAGCGGGCCGTTGCTCAGTAATGCAGGGGTGAAGCGCTGACGCCTGCAGCACGGATGCACCTTGAAAACAGGAGGCTCAGTGAAAGAAGCCAGTCCCAAAAGACCACATAGTGTGTGATTTCATTTCTGTAATGTCTGGAACAGGCAATTGTAGAGAAAAGGAAGCGTATGAGTAGTTGCCCAAGTTTTGGGGAGGCGGGGAGGGAAGATGGTGTGAGGAGGAAATGGAGAGTGTGCGCCCGTGGACACAGGGTTTCTCTCCGGGGTGACACACGCATTCTCAGCCCAGTTGTGGTGAAGGCCACAGGACGCTGTCAATGGAAGACCACCGTGGTGTTGTACGCCGTAGGCGATTTACATATGGATGGCACCTCAGCGCATGGCTGTTTAAAGAAGAGCTGCAGGGTGAATGTTGATATTGACATGTACATTTAAAGAGGTGACATTCAAGTTCCAAACCCTTAAACAAGCATGCTTAAGATGAAAATAAATAAATAAAATCTTTTTTAAAAAAAGAAAAGAATTGGCCAATGGATGACCGAATGTACATCCCAGGGTCCCCCAGGTGGGTCGCTTCTGTTTCCTGCCATGAGCGGGCCTGGCGGTTGCCACAGACCCACGGGCCGTTTCGTCCAGTTTGGTGGGTTTCGCTGCGCTCTGACACTGAGTTAGAAAGTTTCTGTGTTTCCCACACTCTAGAACAATCTGTAGATTACAAGAATAGCTTGTGCCATGTAGGGGGTAGATTTTATTTTATCAAGTTCGTCAATAATTATTGGCCTATTCAACTTTTATATATTTTTGAACCAATTGTGCTTCTTTATATTTTCTTAAATGATCTATTTCATCAAGAATCAAAAATTTATTGCTATAAAACTGCATATAGTTTTCTCTCATGATTAAATATATATCTATACTAATAATCATTAGCCTTTTATAATTCCAAATGTTTGTCTTTTTTTTTTAAGATTTTATTTATTTATTTTTAGACAGAAGGGAAGGAAGAGAGGGAGAGAAACATCCATGTGTGGTTGCCCTTCATGTGGCCCCCACCAGGGACCTGGCATGCAACCCAGGCATGTGCCCTGACTGGGAATTGAACCGCGACCCTTTAGTTCGCAGCCCGCGCTCAATCCACCAAGCTACGCCAGCCAGGGCATGTTTGTCTTTTTTTCTTGATAAAACTTGGTAGAGGTTTTTTTTTTATTGGTCCTTTCAAGGAATAAGCTTTTTATTTGTAGATATCAATACTTTTTCCTTTCTCCTATTTTCCTAATTTCTACTTTTAGTGATGATTTCTTATTTCTTTGGTTGTATTTATTTTTCCTGGTCTAGACTCTTGATTTAAATGCTTACTTAATTTTCAGTCTTTCTTGTTTTCAAAAGTGCATTTGAAGCTGTACTTTTCCTCTGAGTATCACTGTGGCCTCATACCAGAGGTCTTGTTACTGTTCATTGGTGTGCATTTCTAATTGGCTTTTCCCTTTAACTGAAGGGTTCTAGAGTGGTATAGCTTTTAAAATTTTCACATGGGTAGATTCCTCTATACTCATGTTTCTGTTAATTTCTGATCTCATTACATTATAGGCAAAAGATGGCTTATATGATTTCTGCTTTCTGGAATTTGTTGACATTTTTTATTTATAGCCTAACATATGACCTATTTTGTGATGATTTCATGTTTATTTAAAAATGCTTATTTCCTGTTTGAGTGTGAAGTTCTCTCTGTGTCTTGTCCAATTGTCTGTCTATCTCAAAAGGAAGTCCGTTCAATTCTCCCACAATGATTATGGAATTTGTTAATTCCTGTTTTTAAGAACCATATATACAAATAAGTATGTGTGTGTATATATATACACACATACACATATACACATACTTATTTATATTTTAGGCAAATTCTTAGATGCTTAGATCTGTGATTTTGGCACTTCATGATTTTTCCATTATAAATACCCTGGTTTGTCCTGTTTATTGCTTTGGCTCTGAATTCTCTTTGTGGATGCATGTGGCTGGCATATTCTTTCCTTTTTTTTATCTTTCTGTGTCATTTTATTTTATATACATCTTTGTAGTAGTAGACAAATGGATTTTGTATTAATTATCTGCTTTTTTGAGGTATAATTGACATATTATATTAGTTTCAGGTGTACAGTGTAATGAGTCGGTATTTGTATATATTGCAAAATGATCACCACAATGAATCTAACTGACATCTGTTATTATATATACTAAGAAAAAAATTTCTTGTGATGAGAACTTGTAAGATCTACTCTCTTAGGAACTTTTGAAGGTACAATACAGTATTTTTTTCCTATAGTCACCATGCTATAAATTATAGCCATGGTTTATTTATTTTATAACTAGAAATTTGTATCTTTTTTTTAAATTTATTTATTTTCAGAGAGAGGAGAAGGGAGGGAGAAAGAGCAATGTATGGTTGCCTCTCACATGGCCCTCACTGGGGACCTGGCCCACAACCCAGGCATGTGCCCCGACTGGGAATCAAACCGGGACCCTCTGGTTCCCAGCCCATGCTAAATCCACGGAGCTACACCAGCTGGGCAGAAATTTGTATCTTTAAACCACCTTCATCCATTTTGCTCACCTCTCTTCCCCACCTCTGCTCCCTGCCTCTGTCAACCATCAATTTGTTCTGTGTACTTATGAGCCCCTGACTTCAGTCTTGGAGATGATTTTGGATTTGACACCAAAAGCAAAGGCAACAAAAGCCAAAATAAACAGTTGAGACTACATCAAACTAAAAAGCTTCTGCGCAGTAATGGAAACCAACAACAAAATGAAACGGTAATGGGAGAGAGTATTTGCAAATGTATAAAGGACTTATACAACTCAATAGAAAAAAAGAAAAGAGTCCAGTTATAAAATGAGCAGAGGAATCTGAATAGACCTTTTCCCAAAGAAGTCATACAGAAGGCCAACAGGTACATGAGAAGATGCTCAATATCACTAATTATCAGGGAATTAAAATTAAAACCACAGTGAGATATCACCTATCTGTTAGAATGGCTATTATCATCAAGACAAAAAATAACAAATGCTGGCAAGGATGTGGAGAAAGGGGAAAACTTTGTGCACTATTGGTGGGAATGTAAACTGGTACAGCCACTATGGAAGGCAGTAGAGAGGTTCCTTAAGAAATTAAAAATAGAAATACCATATCCAGAAATTCCACCGCTGGGTATGTACCCAAAGAAAATGAAAGCACTAATTCAAAAAGATACACGCCACATTCATTGCAGCATTATTTACAATAGCCAAGATATGGAAACAGCCTACGTGTTTATACCATATATATACATTGTCGTGGGGATTTCGTCCCAGCCGAAACCCTTGGGTGACCGTAACCGAATGCGTGAAAGAATCTCACACTGAGACACGCGGGGAGAAGGAATCCGGGGCCACAGGACCAATTTCCAGATCTCAGGAAAGGGGCCTCGAGTGTGGCTTAGCCAGGTTTTTATTAGGAAGCTCAGGACACAGAAAAATGGGAATGGCTATTCATTAGCTATGCAAGGTGTTCTGGGCAACCATTAGCATAATCCCTTGGCTTGGGGGAGGGGGGGGTGGGGGGGAAGGGTCCCGGCAAGTTAACAAGTCTTAGGAAGTAAGTTAATCCAATTTCCCTTTAAGGAATTCCTTTTTCCAAGAGCATGATTTTTATGCCAGCCCGCACGGGAGTGTTAATTTCCACGGAGCTAGGCTCAAGACGTGGAAATTCCCAGGGGGTTACGTTTTTATCATGTGGATGAAAAGAATTCCTGTCACAATACATAACAGAATATTATTCAGCCATAAAAAGAATGAAATCTTGTCATTGGCAACTGCATAGTTGGATCTCGAGGGCATATGCTAAGTGAAATAAATCAGATAAAGATAAATACCGTATGATCTCACTTATATGTGTAACCTAAAAAAAAAAAAGAGCAAAAAACACCCCCCAAAAACCCTGAGCTCAGATACAAAATATCTTATTTTCACAGGTGAACTTAACCCATTTTCATTTGTAGTCTTAGTTATAGTTAGATTTATTTCTGCCATTTTATTTCACATCTATTGTTTTAACTTTCATATGTTTGTTTACTTTATTATTGCCTTTTGTTGTATTGGTCCCAGTTACTTTGTTCTGTCTTCCTTTCTAATAATTTGGAAGTTCTGAATTTTACTTCTGTCCTAGTGGTTATTCTATACATGTACACATACACATGTATAGATATACACACATATATGTAAACACACAAGTGTGTGTGTGTGTGTATACTTACATTTTTCTATCATCACTGGGATGTAATCTCAAATGAGGCAAGAACTTCAGTAGTGATTTACTTTTTCTCAGCCCCCATCCTCACTTATGGATCATCATAGATTTTATTTCTAAACTCATTTGTTTTCTTCAAATTTTTGTAACAATATTTATTTAAACTTAATGCTTACATTTTGCGTTTGCTTTTCATTATTTATAATACTCATCTTTTTTAATATATTTTATTGATTATGCTATTACAGCTGTCCCATTTCCCCCCCTTTCTTCC
>PVJI01025093.1:0-20971 GCA_004026765.1 Micronycteris hirsuta | reverse complement strand
GGTCGGAGATCTTTGCCCGCAGACGCCGACCCGACACTCTCACGACCCGTCGGTAGCGCCCCCACGCCAGCCCTCGGGTCGCCCAGCTCCGCCCCGGGTCCGGCCCCCTCGAGGTCCTTGGCTCAGGCGGCTTCTCGCGTGCGTCCCCAGCTCCCGCCGGCAGCCCGCGGTCGGTCCCGGTCCCGGGCCGGTGGCCCCGCCAGCCGCCGCCGGCCCCGCCCCCGGGCACCATGCTGCCCTCGCAGGAGGCCTCCAAGCTCTATCACGAGCACTACATGCGGAATTCGCGGGCCATCGGCGTGCTATGGGCCATCTTCACCATCTGCTTCGCCATCATCAACGTGGTGGTCTTCATCCAGCCCTACTGGGTGGGCGACAGCGTGAGCACCCCCAAGCCTGGCTACTTCGGCCTCTTCCACTACTGTGTGGGCAGCGGGCTGGCGGGTCGCGAGCTCACCTGCCGCGGCTCGTTCACCGACTTCAGCACCATCCCGTCCGGCGCCTTCAAGGCGGCCGCCTTCTTCGTGCTGCTCTCCATGGTGCTGATCCTCGGCTGCATTACCTGCTTTGCGCTTTTCTTCTTCTGCAACACGGCCACGGTCTACAAGATCTGCGCCTGGATGCAGCTCTTGGCAGGTAGGGGAGGGGCGGGGGCGGGACCCCTAGAGCAGGAGCCGGGGACGGGAGTTCCTTCCTTCTAGGACCCTTTCTTGGAGGACTCAGAGACAGATTCTGCTCCTCTGTCTAAAGACACACCTCCTTGGTCGCCCCTCAGCAGCCACTTGTGGTGGCAGGAGGGTTCTATGAGAGAGACTCTTCGGGGCAGGGGTCATAGCCCGAGAACTGGGTCTTTGGGGCTGTGTGGTTGGATATGGGCAGACTGCATTTATTGATGGGTTAGCTTTATGTTACAGTCTCTGAGGGTCTCTGAGACTCTTTTGGCTGGTCCCCACCAGTCTAGGGGAAATAGTTTAGGGGAAATAACTATTCTAATGAAGGGTCAATCTAGGTGAGAAATTTTTTTTTTTTTTAGAGAGAATGAGATATAGAAATGTCAATGTGTTGTTTCATTTATTTATGCATTCATTGGTTGCTTCTTGTATGTGCCCTGACCAGGGATCAACCCCGCAACCTTGGTGTATTAATGCTCAAACCAACTGAGATACCCAGCCAGCACAGCAATTTTTGTTGTATTGAAAAAAGCGTGAGATGGGGACTCAAGAGATCTGACTTTGACCTTTAACTTTCTGACATCATCAACTTGGGTATTTCACTTTTCTGTGGTTTGGTTTTCTCATCTATAAAACAGTGGAGAGGATTCCAAGAACAAATGGGAGTTTCTCGTAAACTTTGAAGTGCTGTGCTAAGCTATAGGAGAAGGGTGTTTATAGTGTCTATTCAGTGTTTGAAATGTGAGTGGTTGGCAGAACCTGGCACCATGGCCTCTGGTGGACTGGTCTTCATTACCCACCCTCAATGCAAGGAGAGCTCTGGCACGATGCCCAAATGGGAATGAGTTCCTGGGCCCTTCTGAAGTGTTTGGCTAAGACAGACATCTTACCCTAGGAATCACAAAAGGGTCTTTTGGAATAAAAACTGCTGAGACTGTTTTCCAGGATCCATTAGAGTCCCCCATGCCTGTCTGCCTTTCGATTGAAGACAGATTTTGAAGGTTCAGCAACTCGGGCATTTGCTTAATTGCAGGCAGGGAAGAGGGTTGAGCCGGGGAAAGTGGGGCCAGAGATGGGGGAGGAGGGCTGATGAAGGCTAGGAAAAATTTGGAGCCCTCAAGGGTGAGATGGAGAAGGGAAAACATGATGATCATGCAGTAGAGATGGTTTTTCAAAGTAAGTACCTCAAAGCGTTCAACAAGTGTTGGCCTCTTCAAAAGAACCTCCCTGGAGGAGGTGTTATATCACTTGTTGATTTTTCTCTTGCTGAAAATATTGTAGGGAATTACATTTGGAGCATGGGGTATATTCTCTTGAAGGTCATCATTGAGGAGAAACCTCCATCTTTTTATTTTTTTATTTTGAGAGTACATTTATTAAAGCTGGGGACAGTGAAACAAGGAAGGGCTTAGGATAGAAGAAGCGACAGGAGAGAGCCTAGGTGGGGCTGCTCTCACTCTCTAGAAATGTTACAGGAAAGAGATGAGCCTAGATGGAGCTTCTTTGGCTCAGTGAGAAGTCAGAGAAAAGGCGCCTTGGGGGCGAGTGCAGGGGGTTAGCCTGAGATGAGCTGCCACTGCCCGTGGCTCCTCTGGTTGCAAGTCTTGTGGGATCCCTTAGAGAGGGAAGCAGAGGGGGGAGTGAAAGGTACAGGCGTGCTCCCAGGAGGGAGAGTGCACTGAAACCTCCATCTTTTAAAGGAGGAATATGATTTTTAGAAATGACTGGAAGTCACTCGGGGCCAAGTGTAGGAAATATGATGGGTGATCAAATTGACAATCATCACTTGGGATGAAAGCCAAGGTGAGGGCAAAATTACGAAGCTGGTTTGCTTCCCGAGAGGACGTCTACAAGTGCAGGGAGGAATTACCATACCATTGGAAGAACTGCCCAAACTCCCAAAAGAAATACTTTGAAGAAGACAGTGTTTATTCAGATGTGGACATTCTCATGGCCAGGTTTCACTCCATTCAACTTACATATGGGCCTTTTAGGGTCTTTGAAGAAGGCGAGGAAAAATAATTGTAGGATATGGGCCATCTCTCTCCATATTTCCCAGTGGTGCCCAGAAAGCGATTTTGTGTATTTCCATTCTGTTCTCCTTCCAAAGGCAGGTTGGAAAGAACAGGCTCAGCTGGAACCCCCGATTCCTCAGCCTTAGTTTGGAGCCTGCAGATGGGTTGCTGACCTCTTGGCCTTTTAATTCTCCGTAATCCATATGGATTTAATCTTGGGGATTGGATGAACTGTTCAACAATCTCCATGTATTTATAAAACTTCAGGGATCTTAGAGATCAGCTCCTTCAAACATCACCTACCCTGCCCCCAGAAAACTGAGCCTAGAAAAGTTACAATCTTACCCAAAGTCACACAGCCAGTCAGTGAGTAAACCAGCCCAGTGCTCTTTCCTTGTGTTGCTGTCCCATCCCTGAGGGCTGTTATCAGAGTTGAGCAATTTATTCCATTTTGCTTAGAGATTTCTGAGATCTTTGGGTAAGAAACGGATACTTTTTATTTAATAAAGTGACACCAGAATAGAAGCCAGAGCACTGGACTATGAGTCATGGTCTTGGCTGACTGCCTGTGACTTACCATGCAGTGTTAAGCCATTGTTTTTAGCTTAAATCTCAGTTTTCTTACCTGTACAAGGTGGGGGCTAATCAGTTAGATTAGTGGACTTAAGTATCTCTTTCTGCCCTGTGGTGTTCCAAGGAAAACTGTTTCACCAACATCATTCCATTCAGAAAGTGAGAAATCAGTCATCCTCAGAGAAACTGCAGACAAGCAAAGGGCCTTTTTTGTTTCAGATAAGACTTAGAACGCTTATTGCATGTTTCTTGTTCAAGTGAACTTTTATTCAAGTATTTTAGAGTCTTCCGAGTGCAGAAGGCTCTAAGAAAGTGCAGAAAGGTGCCCTGGACCTTTGAGAAAATATAAAGAGATACTTATTCCTTTGTTCTTCACCTGCTTTGTTATCCTCCTTAAGCCAGGTGCTGCAATGCTGAGAACATCCCTGTCCCTGAGGATTTTAAGTCTACAAAATGCCATCCTTGCTCTCAAGAAGCTTACCATTTAATTGGATCACTATATTGGTCAGCAGTCTTTCAGTGGGAAGTGACAGAAATCCAACTCAAACTGGCTTAAATAGATAAAAATAAAATAAAGAGTGTAGTATTTTTGTAAAAGTTTTATTTATTTATTTTTAGAGAGAGGGGAAGGGAGGGAGAAGGAAAGGGTAAGAAACATCAATGTGTGGTTGCCTCTCGCGTGGCCCCCACCGGGGGACTTGGCCTGCAACCCAAGCATCTGCCCTGACTGGGAATCCAACCAGCGACCTTTTGGTTCACAGCCGGCACTCAATCCACTGAGCTACACCAGCCAGGGCTAGAGTGTAGTATTTTCGACCACATAACTTAAAAGTCAAGAGTATCTGACTTCAGCCCTGGCTGATGTAGCTCAGTGGATTGAGCGTGGGTTGCGAACCAAGGGGTCGCTGGTTCGATTCCAGGTCAGGGCACGTGCCTGGCTTGTGGGCCAGGTCCCCAGGGGGGCCATATTAGAGGCAACCACACATTGATGTTTCTCTCTCCCTCTCTTTCTCCCTCCCTTCTCTTCTAACTAAAAATAAATACATAAAATCTTAAAAAAAAAAAAAAAAAGAGTATCTGACTTCAGGCATGGATGCATCCAGATGATCAAATAATGCCATTCTAACATATCTCTCTCCATTTCTTGGTTCCTCTGTGTTGTCTTATTTTTAAGTCCATTTCTCTCTTGAAGGTGATAAATATGGCTACTAGCAGCTCTGAAATTGCATTGCTATAGCTTAGCAATACCTGTTGAAAAAGAACATCTGCCACTCCATGGCTTCATCAAAAGTTCTAGTGCTGATTCTCATTGGCTAAGCTTTGGTCAGATGTGCATCTCTTAATTAATCAGTGTGATTTTGTCTAAGACCTCAGCCACATGCCCACCCCCCACCCCTGGAACACATGGACTGTTAGCGCAGAAAGGTCAGTTCTTGCAAAGGGAAGTCAAATGTAACCACTGGAGGGATGTTCTAGGTAAGACATGTGCAGACAGAAGTGGAAACTCAGGGCAATCAAAGAGGCTATGGGCTTAGTTGGAAGGCGAGGCTTGAGCAGGACAGGGTGTAGATAGGCATTAGGTGCGGGAGAGCATTCTCAGTGAAAAGGAGGATCACGGGCAGAGGCACAGAGGTGAGAAAGCTGCATCGGGATCCAGCGTGACATCCACATAAGGGAACAGCGGGAGGAGAAGCCAGGAAGCAACAATGGAGCCACAACGGCAAGGCTGTCAATACTGAGTCAAGGAATTTGGACTTTAACTCTAATCAGTAGGCTGTTCGAAATTGCTATGACTGTTATTATTATTCAGGAAAAGTATACATTAACATTAGTATAATATTAACATTTTCTAAGCCTTTCCTGTATGCTTGACCATTTGCTAAACATTTACACGCATACTATCATCTAATCCTCACAGCAATCCTATGGAGTAGATGCCATTATTGATATTTTATACATGAGGACGCTGAGCCTCAAAGAAGAAAAAGTAATTTGTCCAAGGACATACAGGTGGCAAGTGGTGGAGCCAGGATTATAACTCAGTCTTTCCGACTCTAAAGCCTATGGGTTTATAAAGGAGCATTAATGGTGGAGATCGTGGCAGGATGTATTTGCCAGAAGAGTTGAAAGCAAAGTAGAGAGACTGGAAGATCTAGGTGACTCCATGGAGTTAGGGGTCAGCTTTTCAGGACTTCTCGGGTCATCTCTGCTAACCTTGACCTGATCTCTCCCATTTATTGAGAACACACAATGTGCCAGCTTCTGTGCTAGACATTTTCACATTCATTATGTCATTTAATCTTCATCTGTTAAAGTGACTAGCTCAAAGGTCACACATCTCATGAAAAGTGGAGCTGAAGCTTAACACAAGTCCAAAAGGATATAGAACCAGCTCTTACCACTGAATGGGAACCCTGGAAGTGAATATACAAAATGCAAATTATAGCTGTGAGCTCTATGTACTTGGTATTTACCTGTGAGCTGGGTGAGCTTAGCCAAAGAGAGATTGCTGGCTGGAGTAGACCACTCAGGTTGGAAGCCTGGTTGAGGGTCTGAGGAGACAGTAGTTGAAGAACAGAGGACTTAGAATTCCCGCTCTGCCACTCCCAGCTGTTTGGGCTTGAATAAGAGGGTTTTCCTCTCTGAGTCTCTGTTTCCTTATCTATAAGATGGAGATTATTATTGTACCTACCTCAGAGGTGGTAGAAAGAAATAAACAAAATGATGAGTGTAAAATGGTTGCTGGTATACAGTAAACACTCAATAAATGGTCAGTGTTATTCCTGTGACATATTTGGAGTGAAGAGTAGTTGGTGAGGGGTCCTTGATGTTCAGGTGGAAGAGTTTGGGCAGGTGATCAAAGGCCTTGAGAAGTCATAAACTATCAGCTAGAAAGGGTCTTACCGATCAGCTTTGCCCAACTCTTTCACTCTACAGATGAAAATACTGAGTCCCAGAGAGAAGAGACAAGTTCACGGTCACAGGGTGACAGCCTCTATCCCCAGAAGGGAGATGATTCTGACCACAGTTCATTCAATATTGAGTGCCTGCCACCTGCCAGGCATTGCCTGGTGCTGGAATCGCAGTAAAGAACAGTGGTCTCAATGAAGAATTGTGTGAAGAGGTGGAGGAGAGCAGGGGCTGGTTGGTCATCAGAAGTGAGATCTTCCAGCCTTCCAGATAGATGTGTGTCCTTACTCAGCGGGGGACTCTGGGCCGGGAACAGCAATGACAGGAGTTTCTGTCATTACAGCTTGGGATATACATCTACATTCCTCCCCATTTCTTGCTGTTTGTTTCCGGTTTGGGTTAGGACTTTATTTATCCAAATAAGTCTTTGTCGATGTGTATAACACTGCTGAGCACATGCGGGGGAATGTCTTTCCTTCCTCATCTTCTTTCTTCCTCCCCCAACTATCCTTCCCTACTTTCTTTCCTTCTTCCCACCTCCCTTCTCTCCCTCCCTACCCTCTTCCTTTTTCCCTCACATCAATTAGTCCGTTACTGACGGCATCCTCTGTGAGTCTGGTACTGTGCTAAGTTCTGGGAATCCTGATCCAGAGTCCTCATCCCATGGAACTCATAGCCTAATGCGAGAGGCAGGGAAGAAAACAGACCATCCCATCATGTATGACACGTGAAGTGACTGAGTCTTGCAAGGGGGTCTTCGGGGGGCACAAAGGGGACTTCTGAACCAATTAAGGACAGCCAGCAAAGTCTTTCAAAAAGTGATGGCATTTGAGCTGAGTCTTAAAGGATGGGAAAGAATAAGAGGGGGAACCAGGCAGAAGAGGCAACATGATCGAAGGCATGGAGGTAGGAAATAGCCTGCTGTGTTTGGGGGACCACAAGCAATTAGGACAAGGAACAGTGAGCTGAGATTGGGAGATGGATTGGGGAGGCTTTCTGAGCCATGGTAAGGAGTTTAGGCTTTACCTGCAGGCGACAGAGAGTTGTGTGACTATGTTTTGTTTAAAAAATTTCCAGACGTTTCTTTACTTTTGGAAAATTTAATATATGCACGTGATTGGAAATTCAAAAGGTAAAAAGGTACACAGTCAGACATAAGTTTCCTTCTTACTTTCATCCCTCACTGATCCTCACAGAGGCAATCACTATTACCAGTTTCTTGAGCATCCTTTCCAAAAATCACATAAATATATGAGGAAATGCAAACATTTTAAAACATAAATTAGTTATCTATTGCTGCATAACAAGTACCCCAAAGCTTAATGGCTTAAAGCAACAAGCATGTATTATCTCTGTTTCTGTGAGTCATCGGAATTTGGGAGGAACTAAGATGAGTACTTCCGGCTCAGGGACTCTCCTGAAGTTGCAAGGAAGACCTGGGGAGGGGGTGGGCTCTGACCAGGCTGGGCTTCATCCCACAAAGCCAAATGTGGTGGGTTTGATTCCTGGTTAGGATACATGCCTGGGTTGCAGGTTCAGTCCCTGGCTGGGGGTGCTTTCAAGAGGCAAGCAATTGATGTTTCCCTTGCACAATGATGTTTCTCTCCCTCTCTTTCCCCCTCCCTTCCCTTCTCTCTAAAAGTAAATAAATAAAACCTTAAAAAAATAAAAGACCTCAGTGGGGGCTGTAGTCCTCTGAAGGTTGACTGAAGCTGGAGGAATCTAGCTGCACCTAAATACTGGCAGGAGACCTCAGAATGGAGAGAGAGAGAAACTACACTGCTCACTTCCTTTCTTTGATAACAGCTTTACTGAGCTAGAATTCATATGCCATACCATTCAGCCATGTAAGAGTACAATTCAGTGGTTTTTAGCATATTCACAGATTTGTGCAACCATGGCTGCAATCAATTTTAGGATATTTTCGTCAATTCAAGAAGAAGCTTTGTGCCCTGACTGGTGTGACTCAGTGAGCTGGGCATCGTCCCACAAACTGAAAGGTTGCCGGTTTGATTCCTGGTCAGGACACATGCCTGGGTGGTGGGCCAGGGCCCCAGGTGGGGGCCTGTGAGAGGCAACCAATGAATATTTTTCTCTCACATCGATGTTTCTCTCCCTCTCTTTCTCCCTCCCTTCCCCTCTCTCTAAAAAAATAAATAAATTTTAAAATCTAAAAAAAAGAAGCCTCGTGCCATTTAGCCATCACCTCCTAAACCAATTTCTCCATCAGGTGGTTCAGCCTCTCAGCAACAACGAATTTACTTTCTGCCTCTATATATTAGCCTATTCAGGGCAGTTCATATGAATGGAATAATATAATATGTGGTCTTTGGTGACTGGCATCTTTCAGTTAGTATAATGTTTTTGAGGCTCATCATGTTGTAGCATGTATCAATACTTTATTCCTTTTTATGGCTGAACAATAATCCATTCTGTAGATATATCACATTTTGTTTACCCAGTCATCAGTTCGTGGCCATTTGGGTTGTTCCCACCTTTTGGCTATTATGACTATTGCTATGAACATTTGTGTACAAGCTTTTGTACGGACACCTGTTTTCATTTCTCTTGGGTAAGTACAATACCTAGAGTGGGATTGGTGGCTCAATGGCAACCCTATATTTAACATTTTGAGAAACTGCCACATTGTTTTCCAAACTGACTACTCCGTTGTACATTACCACTAGCAGTGTATCTGAGGGTTCCCGGTTCTTCATATCCTCATCAACACTTGCTATTATCTGAATATTTTTATTTGTTTGTTTTGGAGAGAGAGACAGAGAAAGAGGCAGGGAAACACTGAGTTGTTGTTCCACTTATTTATGTATTCATTGATTGGTTCTTGTATGTGTACTGACCAGAGATTGAACCGGCAACGTTGGCATATCGGGATGATGTTCTAACCAACTGAGCTATCCGGCCAGGGCCTTATCTGACTTTTTGATTACAGCCATCATACTGGATATGAAGTGGTATCTCATTGTGGTTTTGATTTGCATTTCCCTAATGATTAATGAACATTTTTTTCAGCATGTTTCCACTTTATTTTAGAAGTTATACTATATAGGAAGAATATAAACACAAGTATTATTAGTATTAATCTTTCAATGGGAGATTACAAATCATTTTTTTCTTCTTGTGCTTTTCTATGTTTTTAAATTTTCTACAGTATGCCTGTGCATATTTACTCTACAAAATAAAATAGAATTACAAGGAAAATCCAGTGCTGGACTAAGAAATTATTCTTTAAAGGTAGAACACTAAGTCATTTTGAAACCTGGATATTTGGGGGTATGAAAGGCCTTTTTGATCACAGACTTCACCTTGAGAAACATTATTCCTGAAATCAGTAATTTCTGGCTTCCTTATTTCTTCTTCTACATTAACAGAATTTTTTTCAAGAAAAACTTCCTTTGGCATATTACAGCAACTGATACTAGAGTACTAAAAAAAGATTATTGTGAAAGCAATGAAAAATAAATGTTCTAACACACCATAAAAATTAAAAGATAAGCAGCCCTGGCCAATGCGGCTCAGTAGGGTGGAGCATTGTCCCATAAACTGAAAGGTCGCAGGTTCAATTCCTGGTCAGGGCACATGCCTCATTTGTGGCTTTGGTCCCTGATTGGGGCAAGTAGGAGAGGCAACCTAATCAATGTTTCTGACATCAATGTTTCTCTCCCTCTCTCTCCCTTTTCCTCTCCTAAAATCAATAAGCATGTCCTTGAGTAAGGGTAAAAGTTAAAAGATAAGCAAAAATAGGTTGTGAGGGTAATTCTGTTAAGAAAATGTAAATTAAATGATGGCTTTACATATATATCTTTATTATTATTTAGTTTTTAGTTTTAGAGAGAGGAAAAGGGAGAGAGAGAGAGAAAGAGAGAAAGAAATATCAATTTGTTGTTCCACTTACTGATGTATTCTTTGGTTGATTCTTGATTTTTGTATGTGCCCTAGCTGGGGATCAAATCCACAACCGTGGCAAAACAGGATGACACCAACTGAGCTACCTAGCTAGGGCTACACATATGTCTTAAAAGGAGAAATATGAAGCAATTATCATCTAGGTTCAACTTAGAAGTTGGGGTTATTTAGACAGAAAATGCACTAATAAAAATTGATTTCTGCAGTTCTGAAATGGATTTGAGGCACATATTTGGGCCTTAATAAAAGGAATGAAAGTGTGGTCGTGAACACCTTCATTTTATTTTTATTATTTTTTAATCATTTTTTCAATTATAACTGACATACAATATTATATTTATTTTAGGTGTATACTATAGTAATTAGGCATTATATAACTTACTAAGTGATTGTCCCAATAAATCTCATGCCCTCTGACACCACACATAGTTATTAGAATATTATTGACTCTATTCCCTATGCTGTACTTTACATCCCCGTGACTGTTCTGTAACTACCAATTTCTACATCTTAATCCCTTCACCTTTTTCACCAAGCCCCTCAACTCCCCACCCATTTGGCAACCATCAAAATGTTCTTTGTATCTATGAGTCTATTTTTGTTCTGTTTTTTCATTTCTTTTGTCTTTTAGATTCAATTGTTGATATCTATTTATTGCCATTTTATTGTTCATATTTTTGATACTTTTTCTTCCCCTCTCTCTCCCTTCCTCTTCCCACTACCTCCCTCCTCCTCCTCCTTCTTCTTCCAAAAGATCCTTTCACATTTCATGTCATATTGGTTTGGTGGTGATGAGCTCTTTTAGCTTTTTCTTGTCTGGGAAGCTCTTTATATGTCCATGAATTCTAAATAATAGCCTTACTGGGGAAAGTAATCTTGGTTGTGGGTCTTTGATTTTCATCACTTTGAATATTTCTTGCCAGTCCTTTCTAGCCTGCAAAGTTTCTGTTGAGAAGTCAGCTGACAGTCTTATGGGAGCTCCCTTGTAGATAACTAAGTGCTTTTTCTTGCTGCTTTTAAGATTCTCTTTAACCTATGGCATTTTACTCATGATGTGCCTTGGGGTGGGCCTCTTTGGGTTCTACTTGTTTGGGACTTTCTGTGACTCCTGAACTTATATGTCTATTTCTCTTACCAGATGAAGGAAGTTTTCCATCATTATTTTTAAAATGTTTTTATTTATTGATTTTAGAGAGAAAGAAGAAGGAGAGAGAGGAGGAGAGAGAAAGGGAGAGAGGGGGAGAAAGGAGGGAGAGAGAGAGAATATCTATTTGTTGTCTCACCTTTTATGAATTCATTGGTTGATTCTTGTATGTGCCCTCACCAGGGATTGAATCCACAAGCTTGGTGTATCAAGATAATGCTCTAACCAACTGAGCTACCCAGCCAGGGCCTCTGTCATTATTTTTTCAAATAGGTTTTCAATTTATTGCTCTCTATTTAATCCAAGACCCCCATGATGTGAATGTTGGGATGTTTGAAGTTGTCCCAGAGGCTCCTTACACTATCCTCCTCTTTTTTGATTCACTGCCTTATCTACTCTACTGTTGATTCCCTCTAAATTATTCTTAATTTCAGTTAGTGTATCCTTCATAGTCAGAACCAGTTCTTTTTTTTATTGTTTTCATACCCTTTTTTATGCTTTTGAAGTTCTAAGTTCATCTACTCTTCCCCTAAGTTCATTGAGCATCCTTATAACCAGTGTTTTGAACCCTGCATCTAATAGATTGCTTGTCTCCACTTTGTTTAGTTCTTTTTCTGAAGTTTTGTTCTGTTCTTTCATTTGGGACATGTGGTTATGGGAGGATGCGAGTACCACACTCATCTATGCTGCCTGGTGTTGAACATCTTTTCCTGTGTTTCTTGGTCATTTGTATATCCTCTTTGGGGAAATGTCTATTCACATCTTTTGCTCATTTTTAAATTAGGTTATTTTTAAATTTTTATTTATTGATTTTTAGAGAGAGAGAGAAACATCAATTTGTTGTTCTACTTAGTTATGCATTAATTGATTCTTGTATGTGCTCTGACTGGGAATCAAACCTACAACCAACTGAACTACCTGACCAGGGTGAGTTATTTTTCTTTTTATTATTGAGTTGTAAGGTTTCCTTATATACTCTAGATACAAGTCCCTTATCAGATATATGATTTGCAAATATTTTCTTCCAGTCTATTGTTGTGAATTTGGTCCCCTGTCAGGGTGCGTACAAAAAGGCAGCTGATCAATGTTTCTCTCTCACATAGAAGTTTCTTTTTTTTTTCTTTTAGATGTTTCTTTCTCTGTCTCTCTGTCTGTCTCTCTCCCTCCCCCTTTTCCTTTCTCTCTAAAGCAATGAAAAAATGCCCTTGGGTGAGGATAAACAATGAAAAAGCTCCCTTGCTCCTGTTGTGACTGCAATGTGCGCCACTGCATGGGCGTGCTCTAATCAGTGACCTATCAGTGGGCGTTTGGGTTTACTTATTATACACAGTGGTATGCAGCCTTTTTCTTTAAGTCCATATGTATAACATACTTGCAGAAAAGTGCAAAAATCATCTGGTCTACAGCTCAGAGAAGTTCTGCAAAGTGACCATGATTATGTAAATAATATCCAGATTAATAACCTCATGCCTCTTTCTAATCAATGCCCCTACAGGTAACCACTGTCCTGTTTAAAAATGTAATGTAAGTGGAATCATACTTTTTCTCAATGTTATCACTGTAAGATGCACCCAAGTTGTTGCCAATAACAACACCTTGTTCATGCTCCGGGCTGTATAATATTATATTGGATAAGACTGCACCATTTATTTCTCCATCACAGTGTGAATAGGCATTTGGGTTGTTTCCAGTTTGGGGCTCTGCACCATCTAATTCATGTCTGTGGTGAACACAGCTGCACAGTTCCACTGGGAGCACCTGGAGGAGAGGATGGCTTGGGCATGATTGTGCAGGCTCAGCTTACGGAGATATTATGGCAAACAGCTTTCTGACGCTTGTGATCCATTGTACAGGGCTGCTATCTAGCCCTGCCCTTCTGAATCCATAGGCTTTTTCCTCCCCTTGCTGAGGAGGGACCTACCACGCAGAGCCTCTGGGGACCTGTGGGTAGTGAGGGGTAGCTCCTCATTGTGCTTCACTCACCCTGCATCAGCTGAGCTTCCTGCCCAACAGAGACCTATCCCTCACATTCAGCTGAGAGTCCATCTATAGAGTCTGGATGTGAGGGATCCAGGCAAAAAAAAAGCAGGAGGTGGCACATCAGAGAGGCCATATCAGGAGCGAGAGGAGTAGCCTTGTCTTCGTCAGCTTGGGCTAATGAAGAAAAACACCACACATACACTGGGCAGTTTAAACAACAGAAATTTATTTCTCATAGTTCTTGAGGCTAAGAAGTCCAAAATCAAGGTGTTAGCACAGTTGGGTTCTGATGAGGGCCTACTTCCTGGCTTGCACCTGGCTGCCTTCTTGCTGTGTCCTCACATAGCAGAGGGAGAGAGAGCAAGCTCTTGGTCTCTCTTCTTATAAGGACACTAATGCCATCATGGGGGCCCCACCTTCATTACCTTATCTAACTCTCATTACCTCCCAACAACCCACCTCCAAATACCATCACATTGGGAGATTTCCGGCCAAGATGGAGGCATAGGTAGATACACTTTGCCTCCTTGAACAACCAAAAGAAGGACAATGACAAATTTAAAAACAAAAAATAACCAGAACTGCCAGAAAAATCAAACTGTATGGAAGTCCAACAGCCAAGGAATTAAAGAAGAAACCTTCATTCAGACTGGTAGGAGGGATGGAGACAGGCAGCTGGGGTGGAAAGGACATGCACAAGAGAACCAGGAAGGTGAGGCAGTGGGGGGCTGAACAGGTAGTCCAACATTTGTGTGCAGATAAACCAGGAGGAACAACTGAGGAGCAAGAGAAACCATGCAACATAGGGTTCTAGTGTGGGGAAAAAGCCCCAAAACCTCTGGCTATAAAACCTGTGGGGGTTGGGGTGGCAGGAGAAACTCTCAGCCTCACTAGAGAGACCTATAGGGTCCTAGAACATACAAAAATCCACCCACCCAGAATCAGCACCAGAAGGGCCTGATTTAACTGTGGTAGCAGGGAGAAGTGACCAAAAGCTTGCAGAGAGCCAAGCCAGTGACAATGTTCCTTCTTGGACCCTCCCCAACATATACCACCACAACACAGCCATGTGGGTTGCCCTGCCCTGGCAAATACCTAAGGCTCCACCCCCTACAATGTAACAGGCAGCCAAGACAAAAAAATATGGCTCAAATGAAAGAACAGATCAAAGCTCCAAAAATAGAACTAAGCGATGAAGAGATAGCCAACCTATCAGATGCAGAGTTCAAAACACTGGTAATCAGGACGCTCACAGAAATGATTGAGTATGGTCACAAATAGAGGAAAAAGTGAAGGCTATGAAAAGTGAAATAAAGGAAAAATATGCAGGGAACCAACAGTGCAGGAGAGGAAATCAGAATTCAGATCAATGATCTGGAGCAGAAGGAAGAAAGAAACATTCAGCTGGAACAGAATGAAGAAACAAGAATTCAAAAACATGAGGAGAGGCTTAGGAACATCTGGAGCAACTTTAGGTGTTCCAACATCCGAATTATAGGGGTGCCAGAGGAGAAGAGGAAGAGCGAAAAATTGAGAACATATTTGAAAAAATACTGAAGGAGAACTTCCACATTCTGGCAAAGGAAATAGACTTCCAGGAAGTCCAGGAAGCTCAAAGTCCCAAAGAAGTTGGACTCAAGGAAGCACACGCCAAAGCACTTCATAATTAAATTATGCAAGATTAAAGAGAAGGAATCTTAAAAGCAGCAAGAGAAAACGAGACAGTTACCTACAAATGAGTGCCCATAAGACTGTCAGTTGATTTCTCAAAAGAAAGCTTGCAGGCAAGAAGGGGCTGGAAAGAAGTATTCAAAGTCATAAAAGGCAAGGACCTACATCCAAGATTACTCTATCCAGCAAAGCTATCATTTAGAATGGAAGGGCAGATAAAGTGCTTCCCAGATAAGGTCAAGTTCAAGGAGTTCATCATCACCAAGCCCTTATTACATGAAATGTTAAAGGGACTTATCTAAGAAAAAGAAGATAAAAAATATGAACAGTAAAATGACAACAAACTCACAACTATCAACAACTTAACCTAAAACAAAAACAAACTAAGCAAACAACTAGAACAGGAACAGAATCACAGAAATAGAGATCACATGGAAGGTTATCGGCGGGAGGGGAAGGGGTGAGAATGGGGGAAAAGGTATAGGGAATAAGAAGCATAAATGGTAGGTACAAAATAGACAGGGGAGGTTAAGAATAGTATAAGAAATGGAGAAGCCAAAGAACTTATATGTATGACCATGGACATGAATTAAGGAGGGAGAATGCTGGTGGGCGGTGGGATGCAAGGTGGAGGGGAATAAATGGGAGGGAAAAAATGGGACAACTGTAATAGCATAATCAACAAAATATATTTAAAAAAACAAATACCATCACCTTGGGTGATAGGGCTTCCACATAAGAATTTTGTGGCAATACGATTAAGTCCTTAGCAAGCTTCTTTGGAGTCTGCTCAGGGACAGAAAGCCCTGGGGGATGCCTGGTCTAACCACCCAGTAATAAGTGTTAGCTGTTGTGTGTCAGGCATGGCTGGGCCAGATGGACAAAAATAGAGGCTTCCTTCTAGGAGTGCTCAGCTCAGTGGATGTCCTTCGAGGATGGTGTAATGGTATTATAATAAAACTATTCAAATAGCGAAGCATAAAATGCATCATTAAAAAGACATATCGATGGAGGTGTAGGTAAACACAGCTCCCTTCCTCACACAAACACAGCAAAAATTACAACTAGACTACAAAACAAATATCACCCAGAATTATCAGAAAATCGAGCTGTATGGAAGGCCAACAACCAAGGAATTAAAGAAGTCACATTCATCCAGATGGGTAGGAGGTGCGGAGACACAGAGATGCTGAATGGATGGTCCCACACCCACGTGTGGTAGATAAAAATCAAGAGGGATACCTCGGGAGTGAGGGATCCCAGCCACACACCAGACCATCTAGCCCAGGGTTCCAGTGCCAGGAAGATACATTCCCATAACTCTTGGCTGTAAAAACCAGTGGGGTTGGGGCAGCAGAGAGAACGGTGGGATTCTCAGGAGTTTCCTCTCAAAGTGCAACAGACTTAGGATTTACGAAGACACACTCCCTCTAGGCTTCAGCACCAGGGTAGCAGCTGAAAGGGCACTAGCAGCATACGGGGAGAAATTGAAGTGTCTGGCATCAGGGAGAGTTTCAGGGGACAGCTTCCTCCCGATCAAAGCTCCAGAAGCCAGGCAGCAGCATTGCCCCCTTTCTGAGCCCTCCCACACACACAGCCACAGAGTGGCAACACCACATCAGAGACTCCATCAACCTGGTTCAAATGGGTTGCCCTGTCCTGGCGATTATCTAAGGCTCTGCCCCATTCAATTTACCAGTGTGCTTTTCTAGAATAGGCCATGCTACTAATACAAGAAATCAAAGCAGCTCTACCTACTACATAGAAACAAACACAGGGAGGCTGCCAAAATGGGGAGACAAAGAAATATGGCCCAAAAGAAAGAACAGAACAAAACTCCAGAAAAAGAACTAAACAAAATGGAGATAAGCAATCTGTCACATGCAGAGTGCAGGGATTAAGAAGTACAAATTGAGCCCGGCTGGTGTAGCTCAGTGGATTGAGCGCGAGCTGGGAACCAGAGGGTCCCGGTTCGATTCCCAGTCGGGGCACATGCCTGGGTTGCGGGCCAGGTCCCCAATGAGGGCCGTGTGAGAGGCAACCATACATTGCTCTTTCTCCCCTCCCTTCTCCTCTCTCTGAAAATAAATAAATAAAATCTTTAAAAAAAAAAAAGAAGTACAAATTGGTAGGCACAGAATAGACAGGGGTATGTTAAGAGCAGTTTAGAAAATGGAGTAGCCAAAGAACTTATATGCATGATCAATGGACACGAACTAAGGGGTGAGGGGAGGGGGATTGCTGGAGGGAATGGAGCATACCAGGTAGAGGGAGGCAAAGGAGAAAAAATTGGGACAACTATAGTAGCATAATCAATAAAATACATTTTAAAAAAAGAATGTCCTGGCTGGTGTGGCTCAGTGAATTGAGTGATGCCTATGAACCAAGCGGTCGCCAGTTCGATTCTCAGTCATGGCAAACGCCTAGGTTGTGGGCCATGTCCCCAGTTGGGGGCTTGAAAGAGGCAACTGATCCATATTTCTCTCCCTTTTTCTCCCTCCCTTCCCCTCTCTCTAAAAATAAATTAAAAATTTAAAAAAAAAACTTATCTCAAGGCACATTTATAGCACAGCTTCAAAAAAAAAAAACACCTGTGCATATATTTTCTCTTACTAATTCTTTATCACCTCTTAGTCTCATCCTAATTTTATTCCCCAAGCTCAAGCATTATCCTTCCTTTTAACTCTCCTTTAGTTTCTTAATTCTTAAAAGCTTAAGAGTACCCTGACTGGTATAGCTCAGTTGGTTGGGCGTTGTCCAGCAGACCGAAGGGTTGCCTGTTTGATTCCAGGGTGCATGCCTGGGGTGTGGGCCAGGTCCCCATTTGGGGACATGTGAGAGGGAGCCGACCACTGTTTCTCTTGCACATTATTGTTTTTCTCCTTCCCTCCCCCTCTCTCTAAAAAGGAATAAATAAAATATTTTAAAAAAATAAAATTTAAGAGCATTTCATGACCTGGCATAGGTGGAAAAGGATTGGACATGATAAAATCATTTTATTATAAAAGTAATACATGCAGGTATTAAACACTTTCAACAGCACAGGAGGGTATAGAATGAAGAGTAAGTGCCCTCTCCTTCTTTCCTCCCAGGCTTCTGTATCCTTCCAAAGGGGGAAAACCATCATTTCCTACACATAAAGCAGAACCGTGCTGGGCGCATGGAAAACACTGGCTACATGTTGATTTGATTAAAATTATGACTGCTGTCTTCAGTAGACATCATGTCTCAGAAAGCTCACTGTGTCATCCCTTAGAGAGCTACCACTCTTTCTAAATGTTGCAGTGCATTCCATAGTATGTACACACTTTTTAAAAACCATAAATGGGATCACACTATATAGATGATTCTGTACCTTGATTTTTAAATGACTTATTATATCTTAGAAGATTTTCCATGGCGACACATACAGTTGTTCTCCATTTGTTTTAATGGCTATTTAGTATTCCATGGTATATATATATCATGCTTTATTTAACATTTCCTCTTAATAGACATTTCAGTCCTTCATTATAAAACAGGGGGCTGTAGGCACCCTGTGCACATCCTTTGGGTACACACGCAAATTTAGCCATAGGATACATTTCTGAGTCAGAGGATAGGTGTGTTAACGACTTCCATGGACACCACTGTCAGCTCTCCATGTGCGCTACCTTCACCCCACACAGTGAGGTCCACTGCCATTACAGTGACAATGGTGACCACCCAGTCTGCCTCTAGCCTTGATATCGCCTGTCCTTTGATGACAAAACTGAGGTTCTGAATGGTGAAGTGACTTGCCCAAGGACGTACAGTTAAATTTTTTTTTTCCCCTAAAGCATACACATGATACCAAAATTCAGAAGGAAAAACATATCAGTTAGGACTAGGCTTGGTGTATGCCATAGGAAAACCCCAGATAATAGTGATTTAATTACCCTCAGTTCTAGTCTCTTTCGTAAAACCAGTGCCCAAGAGTTAGGCAGTCCAGAGAAGGTATGGTAGGTCCTTCCAGAGCTCTGCTCCACTACTCCTAGAGTATAGCGCTTATCCTCATTGTTGAAGGCAGCTGCTAGGGCCCCACCCATCACATCTGCATTCCAGTCAGCAAGATGGAGAAATTAATGAAGAAAAGGGCATCAAAGGGCACACTCTAGCATCCTTATAAATCTGTTTATAACACATAACAGATACATAACACATCTGAAGGCATTTTTACTTAGTCTGTGGCCTAGTTATCCAGGGCAAATAAGACTTGAAAATGCTTTTTTTTAAGGGTTTAAAAGTTTTAAAAAATATGTTTATTTATTTTAGAGAGGAAAGAAGAGAGAGAAACATAAATGTGAGAAACATCGATTAGTTGCGTCCTACATGCATCCTGACTGGGAACCGAACCTGCAACCTGGGTGTGTGCTCTGACCAGGGATCGAACACCCAGCCTTTTGCTGTACAGGACAATGCTCCAGCCAACTGAGCCACCCAGCCAGGGCATGGTCTTTATTTTCAATAGGCAAGTTCTCAGCTAAAAATTGGGGCTCTAATAGTAAGAAAGAGGGGATTAAACAGATATTGTAGTAAACGACTGGTTTATGTCATGGTTATATGTAAAAATTCAGCTTATCTCCTACCCTCAGCAGTCACTGTTAACATTTATTTCTGGAAAAAGATTCCTCTCTTTTTAATTTTTTTTCCCACTTGGCCGAGAGTTGCCATGACCTGCCTCCACTTTACCGTTGATAATTTGCCAGTCCTCATCTCTGTCATTTGATTCTCACAAAACCTCTATGGAACGAACGGGGCAGATGCCATGACTTCCATTTTACAGATGACGAAAACTGAGGCCCAGAGAGGCAAACTGATTGTGTCTGTAGTTACACACTAAAGAGACGGAGCTAAGCCTGCTGCTGAGGCAGTACCAGGTGGACCGTGCTTCACAACTCTGAGGAAAAAGGCTCAGTTTGGTGTGTGTGTCTTTAACTCCTTTCGCACAGGCTAAGAAGACTTTTCAATGAGGGAGCAGCCCTCAGGCTGAGCATTTGGCAGGCAAAGTGTACAGCTAGAATCTGAGAACATTGTTTTGGTTTCATTATACTTATATTTACATAAATAGTTTATAAATAATTTCTTTCTATTTATGGCAAATAATCTTGGTTCCTTTTCCTTGATAGTGTAAATCTTACTTTCTAAGTAAATGAATCCATTCAAAGAAAAACATTAAGTAGAGACCTGCCTCGATTTGAATGCAGATCCCACCACTTCCTGTCTACGTGACATTGGATGTGAAAACTTGGTCCTTCTGAGCCTCGGTATCCTCAGCTGTAAAATGAAAACAATAATTTTCCCACCTCATAGATTTTGTGACAAGATTAAATGAAATCATGAATGTCAGGAGCTTAGCCCCTTGGCACATAGTTCGTCACTCAATATTATTTGCTAACATTATAATCACATTACTAACAATATTAATATTTCTAATCTCGGTTTTGTCACACCTCCTGGCTTCTTGGAGCAGGGAAAGTCAGTGGGCTGTAACCCTTCCGAGCGCCCCTTCCCCTGTACCGGTGGTTCTCAACCACGGACAGTTCTGTCCCCCAGGGGACATTTGGCAACGTCTGGAGACATGCTTTATTATGACTGGGTGTGCTGGTGCCACTGCCCCGTGGCGGGTTGGGCCCAGGGATGACGCTTAGCATCCCACAGCGCACAGGACGGACCGTCACGCAGAATTACCAGCCCGAGCACCAGGAACGCTGCAGCGGGCAGCCCTGCCCCAGCTGCGCCCTGCATTTGTGCCTGTGCCTTGCTTGAAGCAGCCAGTTCTTCAGCCAGCGGACTGTTTTCAAAAGAGATTTGAACTTGGACTCCACAAAGACCTCAACCTGACCTTCCTCATCCAGCAAATGGGGATGGGGAAGGCTGCCTTGCTTCTAGTCATTCCGTCACCTGGTGGTTGAACCTCTTGGTCACTTCTCTGGTTTAGGCAGTCCCTCGCGGTCTTTTCCTGTCTTCCCTGAGGTCCAGGGAAACCCATCGGGTTTGCTTTCCTTCATTCGGTTGATTTCTGATGTTCCTTATTCCCAGAGTAGCTGTTGGGGCCACACAGT
>PVJI01025092.1:0-20969 GCA_004026765.1 Micronycteris hirsuta | reverse complement strand
CAGTGAAACAGCAGAAACAGAAATCAGGGAAAAAAATCCCATTTGATATAGCAACAAAAAAAATAAAATACCTGGGAATAAACCTCACCAAGGAGGTAAAAGACCTGTACTCAGAAAACTACACAACACTGAAGAGAGAAATCATGGAAGACACAAACAAATGGAAACATATACCATGCTCATGGATTGGAAGAATCAATATCATCAAAATGTCCATACTTCCCAAAGCAATATATAGATTCAATGCAATCCCTATCAAAGTAGCAATGACATATTTCACGGAGATAGAAAAAACACTTCAAAAATTTATATGGAACCATAAACGGCGCCGAATATCAGCTGCAATTTTGAGAAAGAAGAGCAAAGCAGGAGGAATCACAATTCCTGATATCAAGCTATATTACAAGGCCACTGTAATCAAAACAGCTTGGTACTGGCATAAAAACAGACAGATAGACCAATGGAACAGAATAGAGAGCCCAGAAATAAACCCGAGTCTCTACGGGCAATTAATCTTTGACAAAGGGAGCAGAAGCATAAAATGGAATAAAAATAGCCTTTTCAACAAATGGTGTTGGGAAACCTGGATGGCTACCTGCAAAAAAATGAAACTCGAGCACCAACTTACACCATACACAAAAAAAAATTCAAGGCCGATAAAAGACTTAAAGGTAAGTCGTGACACCATAACAGTTCTAGAGGAAAATATCGGTAGGAAAATCTCAGACATTCCACGCAGCAACATCTTCAATGATTTGTCCCCTAGAGCTAGGGACATAAAGGAAAGAATAAACAAATGGGATCTTATCAAAATAAAGAGCTTCTGTGGGGCTAAAGAAAATAGTATTAAAATAAAAAGGGAACCAACCGTATGGGAAGCCAGATGTGCCAATGAGACATCAGACAAGGGTCTGATCTCCAAAATATACAAACTGCACTGCAGGAAGACAAAAAACCCAATTAAAAAATGGGCAAAAGACATAAACAGACACTTCTTGAAAGAAGACATAAAGAGGACCGAGGATCATATGAAAAGATGCTCAACATCATTAGCCATCAGAGAGATGCAAATTAAAACCACAATGAGATACCACCTCACACCAGTCAGAATGGCTATCATCAACAAAGCAACAGATAACTGTTGGAGGGGATGTGGAGAAAAGGGAATCCTACTGTACTGTTGGTGGGGATGCAGACTGGTGCAGCCACTGTGGAAAACAGTGTGGAACTTCCTCAGAAAAATGAAAATGGAACTGCCTTTCGACCCAGCAATTCCACTACTGGGATTATACCCTAAGAATCCTGAAAAACCAATTCAAAAGAACCTATGCACTCCTATGTTCATAGCAGCACAATTCACAATAGCTAAGTGCTGGAAACAACCTAAGTGTCCATCTACAAACGAATGGATCGAGAAACTATGGTACATTTACACAATGGAATTCTACACAGCAGAAAGGAAAAAAGGAGCTTATACCCTTTGCAACAGCATGGATGGAACTGGAGAACATTATGCTAACAGAAGTAAGCCAGGCAGTGAGGGACAAATACCTTATGATCTCACCTTTAACCGGATCATAACCAACAAAAGCAGAAAGCAAGCAAAACATAACCAGAGACACTGAAATTAACAACAGTCTAACAATAGACAGGGGAGAGGGGGGAGGGGACGAGGGGAGAAGAGTTTTCAGAATCACTGTAGAGGTCACATGGACAGAACTGAGGGGGAGGAGGGAGGCTGGGGAGGAGGTGAGGCTAGAGGCGAAGGGAGCGGGGAGGGAGAGGATGCAAATAACTGTAATTAAACAAAAAAAAATTTAAAAAATTTTAAAAAAAAGAAAAGAATAAACTGTGTTTTGTGTACTCAACAACTGTTCACCTACTTTTGCCCTACCCTGTATATTCTGACTACAAGTAGCACATTTTAAATATAAAGAATAAAAGTAAAATGAAGGAAGAAGATATGGTATGCTTCTCATTCTAATGGTAATTAAAGATGAAATGACTCTGTTAATAATGAAGACTATTTGCAAGGATAAAGAAGGTAATTTCATAATGATTGAAGGCTCAAGAAGAAATAATCCTACATGTTTATGTTCACAAATAGAGAGCTTCAAGAAGTACAAAGTAAAAACTGATAGAACGCTTTGCTCCATTTCTAATCCCTGGAAACCTCTAATCTGTTCTCCAAGTCTATAATTGTCAACTTCAGAATGTAATGAACCATACAGATTCAATTTTAAGACAGTTTTAAGACTTTATTCCTGAAACTTACATTTTAACATTGTTAAGAACTTTCCCCCAAAAGGAAAACAGGTTATTGTTTTCTCTCCTTTTCTCCTTTGCTGTTTCTCAGCATCACATAGCTTCAACGTTCAAGGTGTACAAAAGGGGACATCTCTCTTCTTTCGCAATACAGCTTTATTTTAATATTTTTTAGGGTGTGAAAGTCATGGCATTTATTTGTATTCAAGAGGCAGCATAGCTTAGCTAAAAGAGCACAATACTGACAATAAAGAATGCTAGTCTGTCCCTCTCTTTCCCTCGCTGACTCAGCAGTATTGCCATATTCTCCATCTGCCTGAGCCCCATATCCCACTTTGATAAGTCCAAAGGGTAGAGCAAATGTTCTATAGTATTTACTTCACACTTTTTATTTTTCAAATATAGTTTTCTCCATTTCCCCTCACCACTCCCCCCAAGTCTAGCCATCCTCAACTCCCACCCTTGATTCTACCCCCTTTGGTTTGGTTCATGTGTCTTTTATACATAGTTCCTGAAAACCCTTCCCCCATTTCCCCTCATTATCCCTCCGAACTCCCCTGTGGTTAGTGTCAGTTTGTTCTTTATTTCCATATCTCTGGTTACATTTTGCTTCCTTGTTTTGTTGATTAGGTTCACCAATAGGTGAGCTCATATGGTATTTGTCTATCAGGGCCCACCTTATTTCATTAGCATAATGCTCTCCAGATCCATCTATGCTGTCACAAAGGGTAGGAGCTCCTTATTTTGTTCTGCTGCGTAGTATGCCATTGTATAAATGTACCATTGTTCTTTTTTTAATAATTTTGACATTTTTTAATTCTTTTTAAGATTTTTTAAAAAATTTATTTATTTCTAGACAGAAGGGAAGGGAGGGAGAACGAGAGGGAGAGAAACATCAGTGTGTGGTTGCCTCTCATGTGGCCCCCACTGGGGACCTGGCCTGCAACCTAGGCATGTGCCCTGACTGGGAATCGAACCAGCGACCCTTTGGTTTGCAGCCCGCGCTCAATCCACTGAGCTACACCAGCCAGGGCAATGTACCATTGTTTTTTGACCCATTCATTTACTGACGGGTACTTAGGTTGCTTCCAAAACTTGGCTATTGTGGGGCTGGAGGGGAAGGGAGGAGGGGAGGGGAGAGGATGCAAATAACTGTAATTGAACAAAAATGAAATAAAATAAAAAAAAAAACCAACAACAACAAAACTTGGCTATTGTAAACTGTGCTGCTATGAACATTGGAGTGCAGAGGCACTTCTGAATTGGTGTTTCAGGATCCTTAGGGTGTAATCCCAGCAGGGGAATAGCAGGGTCTTAAGGAAGTTCCATTTTTACCTTTCTGAGGAAATTCCATACTATTTTCCACACTGGCTGCACCAGTCTACATTCCCAACAATAACATACTAAGGTTGCCTTTTTCTACAACTTGTTGCTTGTTGATTTATTTATAATGACCAATTCAACTGGTAAGAAGTGGTATCTCAGTGTGGTTTTAATTTGCATCTCTCTGATGGTTAGTAATGCTGAGCTTCTTTTCATTTGTCTATGGGCCCTCTGTATGTCCTCCTTGGAGAAGTGTCTGTTCAAGTCCTTTGCCCATTTTTTAATTGGGATGCTTGTCTTCCTGGAGTGGAGTTGTGTGAGTTCTTTATGTATTTTGGAGATCAGAGCCTTCTCCAAGATATCACCGGCAAATATGTTTTACCATACAGTTGGTTCTCTCTTCATTTCAATGCTGTTTTCCTTAGCCATGCAGACACTTTTTATTTTGTTGAGATTCTATTTGCTTATTGTTTCCTTCATGTCCTTTGTGCTAGCAGATATATCGGTGAAAATATTGTTGCATTGAATATCTGAGGTTTTCCTACCTATGTTCTCCTCTAGAATTTTTATGGTGTCACAACATATATTTAAGTCTATTATCCACCTTGAACTTATTTTTGTGTATGGTGTAAGCTGGTGATCGAGTTTCATTTTTTTGCATGTAGCTTTTCCGTTCTCCCAACACCATTTGTTTAAGAGGCTATTCTTACTCCATTTTATGCTTCTGCCCTCTTTGTCAAACATTAATTGAGCATAGAGACTGGGTCTATTTCTGGGCTCCCTATTCTGTTCCATTGGTCTATGTGTCTGTTCTTATGCCAGTACCAAGCTGTTGTGACATCAGGTATGTGATCCCTCCTTCTATGTTCTTCTTTCTCAAAATTCCTTTAGCTATTTGCAGTCATTTATGGTTCCATATAAATTTCTGAAATGTTTGTTTGAAACCTGTGAAATATGCCATTGGTACTTTAATAGGGATTGCATCGAATCTATAAATTGCCTTGAAGTGTATGGACATTTTGATGATGTTAATTCTTGCAATCCATGAACATAGTACATGCTTCCATTATTTGTGTCGCCCTTAATTTCTTTCCTCTCTGTTGTGTAGTTTTTTGAGTATAGGTCTTTTACCTCCCTGGTTAGGTTTATTCCTAGGTACTTTATTTTTCTTGTTGCTATAGCAAATGTGATTTTTTTTCCTGATTTCTCCTTCTGGTATTTCATTCCTGGTGCACAAAAATGCCTTTGATTTCTGAATATTCACTTTGTTTCCTGCTGTTTTGCCAAATTCATTTATTAGGTCCAGTAAATTTTTGGTGGAATGTATATGATTTTCTACATACACTAACTGTCATGTCATCTGCAAACAAGGACAGTTTTGCTTCCTCCTTTCCAATTTAGATGCTTTAATTTATTTTTCTTGTCTGACTGCTGTGGCTAGGACTTCCAATATACTATGTTGAATAGAAGTGGTGAAAGCAGACATCCTTGTCTTATTCCTGATCTTAGTGGGAAAACTTTTTATTTTTGCCCACGGAGTTTGATGTTGGCAGTAGGTCTCTTCTATATGGCCTTTGTTATGTTGAGGAATGCTCCCTATATTCCCACTTTGCTAAGTGTTTTTATCATAAATGGGTGCTGCACCTTATCAAATACTATTTCTACATCTTTTGATATGATGATTTTTGACTTTCGTTTTGTGATGTATTAATTTTACTGATTTCCAAATATTGTATCATCCTTGCATCCCGTGTACAAATCCCACTTAATCATGGTGTATGATCTTTTTAATGTATTGCTAGATGGAGTTTGGCATATTTTGTTGAGGATTTTAGCGTCTACATTTATCAGTGATATTGGCCTGTAGTTTTCTTTCTTTGTGGTGTCTTTATCTGGTTTGGGGATTAGGATGATGCTGGGTTCATTAAAAGAGTTTGGGAGTCTTCATCTTCTTGGACTTTTTGTAAAAGTCTGTGAAGGATGGGAGTTAGGTCTTCCTTAAATGCTTTGTAGAATTCTCCTGTGAAACCATCTGGTCCAGGGATTTTGTGTGCCGGGAGTATTTTGATTACTGCTTATAATTCATCAGCTGTTATTGGTCTGTTCAGGCTTTCTGCTGCTTCTTCATTCAGTTCTGGAAGATTGTATTTTTCTAGAAATTTGTCCATTTCATCAAAGTTTTCAAATCTTGGCATTTAGTTCTTTGTAGTAATTTGTCACGAAATCCATGAGGGGGACCGCACCGATCGCGTGAATCAAACTCACCCAGAGACACGCTTGGAGAACAGAGTCCGGCAGCCACGGGTCTTTCCCTCCATTTTGGAAAATGCCCCAGGAGTAGCTCAATGGGCTTTTTATTAGAAGCTTAAGGACACATTTACATTGGATTGATTATTCATGAACTTATGCAGAGCAGGGGTCTTCATCAAGGTCATGAGCATATATGGGAAGGGAATAGATAAGGGGTAGGTTTACTCAGTTACAGAGCATTAGGATGTACATTCAGGTCCGGTGGCAGACAGGACTGAGGTAGTACATTAAACAGGAGACAAGTAAATTGAGGGTAAGCTAACTAGGGCTGTTAAATTTTAGGACCATAAAACATTGAGGCAGGGATCCATTAACTTAAGCTTCTTGACTCTGGGTGGGGGGAGAGACTCAGCAAGTCAGAGAATTTCTTAAGATACATTTTTGCCAAATTCCCATTAGAGAATTCCTTTTCCACTGACATGATCAACACTTGTCCACACGGGAATAATTTTTCCTCATGCGGAGCCGAGCTCTTTATGCATAAATTCCCAGATTTTTCACGCGCGTGGAAAAAATTCCACAGTAATTTCTTACAATCCTTTGTATTTTTGTGGTATCAAGTTCAGTAACTTCTCTTCTTTCATTTCTGCTTCTTTTTTGTGTGTGTCCTCTCACTTTTCTTCTTAATAAGTCTCATTAGAGGCTTGTCGATTTTATCTTTTCAAAGAAGCAGCTCCTGAATAGCAATCCTTTGAATTGTTCTTTTAGTCTCTATGTCATTTAATTCTGCTCTGATCTTGACTATTTCTTTTAAGGAGAGAATCTTTAAAGCAGCAAGAGAAAAGAAGAGTTACCTACAAAGAAGTTCCCACAGGACTATCAGCTGATAATTCACATTTACTAAAATGTATATTAGATGCCTAGATTTGATAATCAGGTGATTTTACATGAAGTGCAGACTTCAAGTACGCTTCCCTGAATATGAATAACAAGTAGGCAACGTTTTTGTTTGAACAATGAAAAAACCTGGCAACAACAAACTAACAAACTCACTTTGTCAGATGACAACTACCTCTCTAGTTGCCCTTTGACCTCTGCAGTGTTTTGTACACTCATCTTATGGTTGGATGATTATCAAATGCCATATATCTCTCTGTACTAAACTGCCTTCTCACTTTCTAGGTTATATGTAACCACAGCAGCATCTAGGAAATATGAGGTGCTAAATAAATAATCATTTAGTAATAAACACCACCGTATAATTGAATCTCTTTTTATATTACCAACTTTCTCTTACTATCCTTCACACTGATGATATAGCTATCAATTAAACAAAGCCCCTGTCCTCACAGAAAAACTGCTTTCAAATCCCTCATCTTCCCCTGTCTACTTCTTTTCCATGCTAGTCCATCAATTCCCATGCTCTGCCTTCACCTCTCAATCATCCAGGCTTACATGGCAGGGAATAAGACCCAGATCTGTGAGACATGGAGATCCTCGGTCTAGAAGTGTGCTGTCTAAAAGAAATAAAATCCATTCCACAAGTATCAACCACAATATTATTTAAAATTTCCCAGAAGCCACATTACAAATAGGTCAAATAAATTTCAATGGTATACTTGTTAAAGAAATATATTGAAAATATTTCCATTTCATCATGTAAAATTTTCATATGAAATATGTTAGCATGTTAGTGAGGTTCTCATAGGTGCTTTTTATCAGATTGAGAAAGCTCTCCATTCCTACTTTATTGGACCTTTTTTAAATCATGAAACTATTAGATTTTCTCAAATGTTTTTTTCTGTGGCTACTGAGAAGATTATATGGCTTTGGCCTTTATTTTATTAAAATGGTATATTTACATTGACTTTGGTATGTTGAGTCAACCTTACATCCCTAGAACAAATTCTACTTAATTAGAGTGTATAATCCTGGATTTGGTTTACTAGTTGTTGAGAATGTTTGTATCTAAATTCATAAAGGATACTGGTGTTTAGTTTTCTTTTCTTATGATGTCTTTGGTTTTGGGATGAGGATAATACTGGCCTCATAGATTGAGACCTTCTCTCTTTTTCTACTTTTTGAGAAAGCTTGTCAAGGTCTGGTATTAATTTGTTCAATGTTTAGTAGAATTCACCAGTGAAACTATCTGGGTTTGGGGTTTTTTTTCTTAATGGAAAGATTTAAATTTATTAATGTAACTCTTTCATTGTTATAGATTTATCCAGAGTGTCTATTTCTTCTTGATTCAGTTTTAGAAGTTTATGCCTTTCTAAGAATTTCTCCAATTTTTCAAAGTTATTTATTTTGTTGGTTTACACTTGTTCATAGTATGTCCTAAAATACTCTTTCATTTCTGTATAATCAGTAGCAATGCCTCCACTGTTATTCCTGATTTCAGTAATCGGAGTCCTCTCTCTTTTTTACTGTTATTCTTTTACAGCTGTCCCAATATTTCCCTCTTTGCCTTCTTCCACCCAGCCCAACTCCACTCCTACAGTCAATCCAGACACCAGTGTCCATGCCAATCAGTCATTTATACATGTTCTTTGACTAGTCCCTCCCCCTTCTTTCACCCATTATACCCAACTCCCTCCCACCCTGCATCTTTGGTCACTGTCAGTCTGTTCCATGTTTCCATGTTTCTGGTTCTATTTTACTCATTAGTCTATTTGTTCATTAGGTTCCTCTTATAGGTGATATCATATGGTATCTGTCTTTCACTAACTGGCTTACTTCACTTAGCACAATATTCTCCAGTTCCATCCTGGCTGTTGCAAAAGGTAGGAGCTCCTTCTTTCTTTGTATTGTGTGGTATTCCATTGTGTAAATGTACCAAAGTTTTTGAACCACTCGTCTACTAATGGGCACTTAGGCTGTTTGTAGTAATTGGCTATCATAAATAGTGCTGCTACAAACACAGGGGTGCATCAGTCCTTTTGAATTGGTGTGTCAGGATTCTTAGGGTATAATCTCAGTGGGATTGCTGGGTCAAAAGGCAGTTCCATTTTTAATTTCTTGTGGAAATTCCATTCTGTTTTCCACAGTGGCTGCACCAGACTGCATTCCCACCAATAGTGCACTACGGTTGCCTTTTCTCCACATCCTCACCAGCACATGTTGTTTGTTGATTTATTAATGATAGCCATTCTCACAGGTGTGAGGTAGTATCTCATTGTGTTTTTAATTGCATCTTTCTGATGGTTAGTGATATTAAGCATCTTTTCATAAGTCTATGGCCACAAGAAAATTAAAGTACCGAGAAATAAATTTAACCAAGAAAGTCAAACACCTGGTCTCAGAAACTATAGGTCACTGAAGAAAGAAATTGGGGAAGATACAAATAAATGGAAGCATATACCATGTTCATGGACTGGAAGAAGTAACGTCATTAAAATGTCCACACGATCCAAAGCAATTTATAGATTCAAAGCAATCCCTATTAAAATACCATTTGGGGACTTCCGGCCAAGATGGAGGCATAGGTAGACACACTGTGCCTCCTCGCACAACTGAAAGAGGAAAAACAACAATTTAAAGAAAACAAAAACAGCCAGATCTGACAGAAAACTGAACTGAGTGGAAGTCCGACAACCAAGGAGTTAAAGAAGACACGTTCATCCAGACCCGTAAGTGGGGTGGAGCCGTGAGGAGAGCACTCGGCAACACACAGTTTGTGGAGTGGTACCAGCCATGCTCTAGGCGCCCGGAGAGGCCCGTGGCGGGCACGCCTGGCCAAAACGTGGCAGGCGCACTCAGCGAAACCGAGGCTGAGACTGGTGGACTGGGCGGCCCCTCAATCTTGCCCAGATAAACCTAGAGGAAAAGCTGGGTAGTGGAACAGACTGCGCGGCCCACCAATGCAGGGAAATAAAGCCTCAAACCACCAACTGAATACACCTGTGGCGGTTGAAGCGGCAGTGGGAGGAACTCCCGGCCTCACAGGAGAGTTCGTTGGGGAGACCCACAAGGACTTGGAGCTCTGCAGGCCTGTCCACTCACCACGGAGCCAGGGGAGAAGGGCCCAACTTGCTTGTGGGTAGCTGGTGAAGGGTGGAGAACAAAGCAAGCGCCATTGTTCTCTCAGGCCCCACCCCCACAGACAACATCACAACACAATGACATGGGTTACCCCGCCCTGGTGAATACCTAAGGCTTCGTACCTTAAAGTAACAGGGGCACCGAGGAAAACAAATGGCCCAAATGAAAGAACACATCAAAGCTCTAGAAGAAATACAACTAAGTGAAGAAGAGATAGCCAACCTATCAGAACCACAGTTCAAAGGACTGGTAATCAGGATGTTCACAGGATTCGAAGAAAGATTGTCGCAATTACTTGAACAAATGAAGGATAATATAAAGGAAATGAGGGGAAATCTGCAGGGAACCAATAAAGATAAGAAGGAAACTGGGACTCAAATCAACGGAGTAGACCAGCAGAAAGAAAAAAACATCCAAACAGAAAAGAATGAAGAAACAAGAATTCAAAAAACTGAGGAGACGCTTAGAAACCTCCAGGACATCTTTAAACGTCTGAACATCCGAGTCATAGGGGTGCCAGAAGGAGAAGAGGAAGACCAAAAAATTCAAAACTTATTTTAACAAATAATGAAGGAGAACTTCCCCAAGCTGGTGAAGGAAATAGATTTTCAGGAAGTCCAGAGAGTCCCAAAGAAGTTGGACCCAAAGAGGAACACACCAAGGCACATCATAATGACACTGCCCAAGATTAAAAATAAGGAATCTTAGCAGCAGCAAGAGAAAAGGAGACAGTTACCTACAAAGGAATTCCCATAAGACTGTCAGCTGATTTCTCAAAAGAGACTTTTCAGGCAAGAAGGGGCTGGAGAGAAGTATTCCAACACATGAAAGGCAAGGACCTACATCCAAGAATACTCTATCCAGCAAAGCTAATATTTAAAATGGGAGAGCAGATAAAGTGCTTCTCAGATAAGGTCAAGTTCAAGGAGTCCATCATCACCCAGCCTTTATTGTATGAAATGTTAAAGAGATTTATATAAGGTATGGAGGGATATCAACAGGGGAGTGGTAGGGGGAAAAAGGGGGAAAGGGGCAGAGAATAAGTAGCATAAATGTGTCATGGGGGTAATCGTACCTGCTAATACCCGTGGGTGACCGTGACCTGATGCGTGTATGAATCTCATACCGAGACATGCGGGGAAAGAGAGACCGGGGCCATGTGGCCAATTCCTCCCATCTCAGGAAAAAGCCTCATGGCTTGCCCAGCAGGGGTTTTTACTAGGGGAATTAGCCCACATTTACATTGGATTGATTATTCATGGGATTAAGCAGAACAGGGGTAAGATTACTCATTAGCAGGGCATTGGGATGTAAATTCAGGTCCGGTGGCAGGCAGGACCAGGTTAATGTAATATGCAGGGGTCAGCAAGCCAGAATTTTTTAAGATACATCTTTGCCAAATTCCTATTAGAGAGTTCCCATTCCACAGACATGATCCACACTTGCTCACACGGGAATCACACGGAGCTGTGCTCAAAACATGTAAATTCCAGAACATGCGTGTTGAAATCACTGCCACATAAATGGTAGGTAGAAAACTGACAGGGGGAGGTTAAGAATAGTATAGGAAATGTAGAAGACAAAGAACTTACGTGTATAACCCATGGACAAAAACTAAAGGGTAGGGAATGGGGGGAGGGAGGAGGGGAATAAAGGGGGGGAATGGGACAACTGTAGTAGCATAATCAATAAAATAAAGTTTTTAAAAAAAGTACCATTGTTTCATTGGCATTATTTCATTGATCTACAACTACTCCTCCAAAATTAGTATGGAATCACAAAAGACCATGAATAGCCTCAGCAATGCTGAGAAAGAAGAAAGTTGAAGGGTTCACAATATTTGATATAAAACTTTACTACAAGGTCAGTGTAATCAAAACAGCCTGGTACAGGCATAAAAACAGACACATAGACCAATGGAACAGAATATAGAGCCCAGAAATAAACCCAAGTCTCTATGGTCAATATTTGATAAGCATACAATGAAGTAAAAACAGTCTCTTCAGTAAATGGTGTTGGGAGATCTGGACAACTACATGCAAAAAAAAAAAAAAAGTAAAGAAACTAGACCACCGACTTACACTATTCACCAGAATAAACTCAGAATGGATAAAAGATTTAAATAAGTTGTGATAACATAAAAATTCTAGCAGAAACCACAGGTAGTAAAATTTCAATATTTTTGCCAAAATTAACTCCTAGGACAATGGAAATAAAGGAAACAAAAATAAACAAATGGGATTAAAGAAACCATCATCAGAACGAAAAGGATACCGACCATATGGGAGAACATATTTGCCAATGATACATCCGACAAGGGTTTAGTCTCCAAAATATATAAAGAACTCATATGACTCAATACCAGGAGGACAAACAATCTAACTAGAAAATGGGCAAAGGACCTGTATAGCCACCTCTCCAAGGAGGACATACAGATGGTTCATAGACATATGAGTTTTTTCTCTTTTATTCAACAAACATAAAATGTATTCCACAAATGTGAGCCATATGTTATTTAAAATTTTCTAGAAGCCACATTACAAATAAGTCAAATAAATTTCAGTGATATATTTCTTAACCCAATGATATATTTCTTGAAGATTTGTCAATTTTGTTGATCTTTTCAAGAGTCAACATTCGCTTCACTATTTTTCCTCTGTTGTTTTACTATTCTCAACTTTATTTCTGCTCTAATCTTTATTTCTTCTACTGGCTTTGGATTTGGTTTGTTCTTCTTTTTCTAGCTTCTTAAGGTAAAGACTAGGTTACTGATTTGAGATATTTTTAAACACAGAGCCATGTACGTTGCTCTAAAAACTGCTTTACCTGTATCCCTTAGGTTTTTGATATTGTGTTTCATTTTCATTCATTTCAAAGTACTTTTTAGTTTCCTTGTAATTTCTCCCTTGATCCATTGGTTATGTATGAGTATATTGTTTAATTTCCACATATCTGGAGACTTCCGCCAAGATGGCGGCATAGGTGGACGCACTGCACCACTGCTCACAACCAGAGAGTTTAAACAACGAACTCAATAGTGAAAAATAAACAACCAGAACGGACAGAATCGAACTGAAGGGAAGTCCGACACCCAGGAAGTTGGGGAGGACGTACATCCAGGCCAGTAAGCGGGGCAGAACCGAGCGAAGGAGCAGAGTGAGAGGCAGTTAGCCCGAAGAAACTCACCCCGGGAGCACCTAAACAAAACACTACCCCGAGCAACGGGTGAACCTCGCAGGCCAGCAGCGTAACTGGAGAGGCCGGTGGGAACCAGCAGGGCCGAGACTGGCGGAAAAGGCGGTGGGGAACTGGGGAGCAGAGGGTGATAGGGAGTGGCAGTGAACGGCAGACACCATTGCTCCCTCCCAGGCCCCGCCCCCAGAGGAAACGTCACAAAAAAAGACCCAGGTTGCCAGGCACCGACAAACACCTAAGACTCCGACAGGTGCACCGAGATAAAAAAGAATGAAAATGGCCAAAACGAAAGATCAGAACAAATTACAACTAACGGACGAAGAGATAGCCAAATTAACAGATGCCCAGTTTAAAACACTGGTAATCATGATGCTTACAAAACTGGAAGAAAATAGTTGAACATATGAACAAAACGATAAAGATAACGGAGGAAGATTTACAGGGAACCAAAAGGGAAAAAAAGGAAGCTGGGACTCAAACCAATGGGGTGGACCAGAAGGAAGAAACAAGAATTCAAAAAAATGAGGAGGGACTCAGGAACCTCAGAGACATTTGTAAACGACCCAACATCCGGGTCATAGGGCTGCCAGGAGGACAAGAGGAACACCAAGAAATTGAACGTATTTTTGAACAGATAATGAAGGAAAACTTCCCAAATATGGCAAAGGAAATAGGTTTCCTGGAAATCCAAGAAGCTCAGAGAACCCCAAAGAAGTGGGACCCAAAGAGGAACACACCAAGGCACATCATAATAACATTACCCAAGGTCAAGAATAAGGAAAGAATCTTACAAGCAGCAAGAGAAAAGGAGACAGTTACCTACAAAGGAATTCCCATAAGACTGTCAGCGGATTTCTCTAAAGAGACCTTCCAAGCAAGAAGAGGCTGGAGAGAAATATTTCAAATCATGAAAAGCAAGGACCTACAACCAAGAATAATCTATCCAGCAAAACTTTCATTTAGAATGGAAGGGCAGATAAAGTGCTTCTCAGATAAGGTCAAGTTCAAGGAGTACATCATCATGCAGTCTTTACTATATGAAATGTTACGGGGTTTTATATAAGGACTTATGAGAGAAGGCACCAAGGCCAGATCAGCTACCGGGGAACTCAGATCAGCCACAGCCAAGACGCTTGTGAGGCAAGCAAGCAAAATACAACCAGAGAAACAAATTATAACCAGAGACATTGAAATTTAGAACAATCTGGCAGTAACCAGAGGGGAGGGGGAAGGGGATAATGGAGACAAGGGTATTCAGGAACTGCTATAAAGGACACATGGACAAAACCAAGGGAGAGGGTGGAAGCAAGGGAGGGAGGTGGGTTTGCCTGGGGTTGGGGTTGGGGGTAAATGCAGACAACTGTAAGTGAACAACAATAAAATAATTTAAAAAAAAAATTTCCACATATCTGTGAATTTCCCAAATATCCTTCAGTTATTGCCTTCTGTTTTTATTTCACTATTTTTGGAAAGCATAGTTTGTATATTTCATTCCTTCAGAATTTATTGAGGTTTGTTTTATGTCCTAGAATATGCTGTGTTCTGGAGAATGTTTCATGTTCACTTGAGAAGAATGTGTAGTCTATTGTTGCTGAGGTCTTGGTTTTTATAGTGTTGGTCAAGTTTTCTATTTCCTTAATAATCCTTTTCCTAATTGTTTTATCCATATTGAAAATGGGGTATTAAAATCTCCCACTACTATTGTTCAATTATCTGTATCTCCCTTGAATTGTCAATTTCTGATCCATATATTGTTGGACTCTCTCATGAGGTATATATACATTTATAATTGTTATATCTTCCTAACAAACCAACTTTGTTTTCATTATAAAATATTTCTTTATGTTCAATAACAATTTTTGTCTTAAAGTCTATTTTATCTGATATTAGCCACTCCAACTCTTATTTGATTACTGTTTGCATAGAATATCTTTTTCCATCTGTTTATTTTTAACCTATTTGCATTTTTTCATCTAAAGTGCTAATCTTATAGTTAGCATACAGCTAGATCATGCTCCCCCCCATCAATCTGCCAATTTGCATTTAATAGGAATGGTTAAAACGTCCACATACAGAGCATCCTTCACTTGATACACCATTTTCTATTGCTGTTTTCAAGATTCTCTCTTTTGCCTTTGGCTTCTGACAATTTGAGTACGGTATGTGGAGGTATGGATCTCTTTTAGTTTATCCTACTTAAAGTGTGTTGAGCTTCCTAGATGTGTAGATTAATGTTTCTTATCAAATTTGGGAAGTATTTGGCCATTAATTCTTCAAATATTCTTTTTGATCCTTTCTCTCTTCTCCTGTGAGACTACTGTTATACATATGCTAGTATGTATGCCTGATGGTGCACTACAAGTCTCTGAACTGTGTTAACTTTTCCTAATTCTATCTGTTTTTCAAGTTAGATAATCTCAATTATCTGTCTTCAAGTTCGTTGTTTCTTTGCTCCGCTAGCTCTTGAGTATAATAGTGATTTTTCATTTCAATTATTATACTTTTCAACTCCAGAATTTAAATATTCTTTCATAATTTCTATTTCTATTGACATATCTATTTTGTAAGACTTCATTGTCATACTTTCCTTTAATAATTTCAACATGGTTTCCTTTAGTTCTTTGAGTGTATCTATAGTATCTGATTGAAATTTTTATACAATAGGTCCAAAATCTGGGCCTTTTCAGAAGTTTCTTTTGTCTCTTCCCCCCACCTTTGAATGAGCCATACTTCCCTGTTTCTTCATGTATCTCATACTCTTTACTTGAAAACTGAACATTTCAGATAGAATAATAATTAATGTGACAATTCTGGATATCACACTCCCTCCCTCAACTCACCAGTATTTGTTGTTGTTGCTCCTTTTTGCCATCATTGCAGTTGCTGCTGTTTGCTTAGTGACGTGCCTGGACCAACTGTATAAAGTATGCATTTTCTGTAGTAAGGAACCACTGATACCTCAGTTAGCTTAATGGTTAACTAATTATACAACTAAGATTTCCTTAAGTATTGTGAAGCAGTAAGTCTCCCAACATTTGCTGAGAGGTTCTGCCAGTGTGATGCGGTATAACTTCAACACTTATGCACTTTAAACTTCTGGCTTAGCTTTTAATTATTGCTTGCCCAGGGCCGCAAAGTCAGTCAGAAGTGAGAGATTAGGGCACTTTCAGGTCTTTCCTGGGCATGCACACAGCCATTCATATGTGTACAGCTCTGTAATTCCTTAAAATATGTCAGAGCTCCTCAAAGCCCCTAACTAGTATTTTATTGACTTACTGTCCTTTTGAGCACTGTCCCCTCAGCAGCTGATATATTAAACAAGTGGCGCTGACTATTTCTGACTAAGGCCTTGGGGATAGGGTTTTCCTACAGAGCAAGTTCCTCCATCAAGGCTAAGTGATAGCAATGTCCTGTGAATGGGACTTTTCAAGGAAGCTGTGAGTCAGGTCAAATAGGGATACTGTTCTAAGAATGAGACTTCTGAGGAGTTCCAAATAAGGCCTGTCCCATCCAGTGGTTGCAAATCAACTGGTTTTTTACAAGTACCATGTTCTCAACATTGCTGGTTTTCAAGGCTGCTGCAGACATGAAGAGGGAAATGGGAACAGTTCAATTTATAATGCCACAATCTCTGCTTACTGAGATTCAGCAGTGTTTTCTTGAATAAACACTAATTTTGAGAGTTCTGAAAAAATTGATTTTGACCATCTTTTTCAATGTTTTCATTGTTTGTATGAATTTACCCCCACCAGAATATGAAGGCTTAGAAATCCTATTGCTGTAACACTGCTGATAAATTTCTTAGTCTATACATGGCCTAAGGCACACAAAATTACCCATGACTATAAATTAAAGGCTCTATCAAAGTTAGAGTTTTTACTTTTCATTTACATGAGGAAAACCCTGGTTCATCCTTGGGCTGTTAGTTCTTCACCCTCCAGACTTGGAAGGTACATCTTTTTTTCTAATTTTTATCTGCATCTAGCACAGCTGAATGATAACTAAATTAATTATGGGGAAAATATAGTTTTAGAATAATGGGAAAGAATCAGAAAAGGAAGAGGGGGTGTAGAAAGGGGTTCTCCTCTATAAACCTACTTTGAGCTGATGCTTATTTCTTTAACAATATCAGCATAGGAAGTATACAATATCTGGAGTCTGACAGGTGCACAATCCAATCCCAGCTCTTCTTCTTAGTTAGCAGTTTCACTCTGAGCAAGATATTCAATCTTTCGGTGCCTCAGTTGTTTCACTTTTAAAATAGGTATAACAATAATTATTTTACAGCTTTTTGTTAGGCTTTAATAAAATATTTATGAAAATGCCTAGAACATGTAATTAGTGTGTTCTAGAATCTCAATTAAGAATCAGTTTTCTTTTTTTCAACTACATGGAAACATTAAGAATATATAGAGAATAATAAGATCAACATATAGCAGTCAAAAATCCCAAGCACAGAATTACCTAAGGGCCTAACAATTAGCCTTTAAAGAAGAGATAAGTTAGGATCAGTATATCCTTTTTAAAAATCTAAAGCAGAATGCGTTTTATGTGCAAAAATTAAGGTAACATATAGCAAAGTACCCAGCAGAATTTCTGGCACATGGAATACATTCAATAAATGTTATATAAATGTGTTGTCCTATTTTAGAGCAAGTTTGGATGCTTAATGAACAGAACTTCATTTATCTAGAAAATTTACTCATGTGAATCACTTTTTCTAAAACTCTGCTGAGTAAAATAAGATTTCACATTATATTTTTTAAAAGCTTTACACTTTTTTAAACTGTTTTCTCTTACATAACAGATGACATAAGCCATGCTTTCTAAAAGAGTATTTTTACAAAAAAAGAAAACATTCAGACAAATCAGAAGCAGGTACTCATTCTTTAGAGCTACTTCTAATTAAATAGTATCTTAAACTTCCCAATTACTTCAAGCCCTGCTATTATAGCTTTTTACGTCAAACCAGTTCTATGTCAGTTTTCTTAAGTCTCTATGTTCTGTGTAAAGAATAAATTTTGTGTCCCACTTGTCAGCATTACCTCTAGCAGCAAATCTTCCATTTGGTTATTATTCTGATCTAATTACCTCAACAAAACTGACCGCTACTTTCCTGACATTTGAACATAAAAGAAAACATACCACAACAAAGATGTAAACTCTGTCTAATGAATGTAAATAATAAACAACTGCTAATATTTATCAGGCATATACTATCTCCAGTCAAACCTTGGTTCTCAAATATCTCCCAGTTTGAACAATTTGGTTTGCAACCAAGTTGTTCACAGAAACAAAAAGTCTCAGTTGTCAAACAAAACTTCAGTTCTTGACCCAACAACACTTTCATGCTGCTGCTACCTGTATGATTAGTCACGTATCTCTCAGTCGACAAACGGAGAAGAGAATGCATTGAGTATGAGCCAGCTGACCACTAAACCTCCTGTTAACATCACAGGAAATTATGCTGTGAATTATTTTCATGTTTTTTTGCTGTTGTTGCTGCTTATTATTATCAAAATACGCACAGTATACAGGAAGTCAACATGTGTCCTAAGATTAGTGATAGAAGCAAAGTGAAAAGGAAAGTTTTGAAAACAGCAATAGATGATAGATGTGTTCATGTGTCTGATCTGGCTATTGAGCATGGCATGGCAAGATCAATTACCACAATTTTAAAACATAAAGAGTGCAGATGTTGCTAAGGTTATGATGAAACAAGTCCATGCAATTATGATGTAGAATAATTATTGTTAATTTGGATAAATGAAAAGCAGTTAATTAGGGATAGCATTTTGGAGGCAAGGATATGTAAAAAAGTGAAGATGCTGCATGCTGACCACCTCAAAGACACCCCTGGAATGAGTGCTGAAAGAGATTCATTTCAGGCTAGTAGGGGGTGGTTTGATAAATTTAAGAAAAGTGTCATTCATATTATAATGAGGCGTGGGGAGTCTGTCAGTTCTAACGAAGTAGCTGTTGATAATTTCGTGACTGGATTTCAAGAGTACTAGAGGCTAATGCATTTGTTCCCCAGCAAGTGTTTAATTGTGATAAGAGAGGCTCTTCTGGAAAAAAATGCCAAAGAGGACATACATCACACAGGAAAGTGCCAGGACACAAGCCAATGAAGGGCAGGTTGATATTATTGTTGTATGGGAATGAAAGTGGGGACTTTAAATTGAAGCCTCTAATCATCTACCATTCAAAAAAAATAATGTCATTAAAAACAAGCTGAATGTGATGTGGAGGGTAATAGCAAAGCTTGGGTAACCAGGCAATTTTTTATTCAGTGTATTTATGAATTGTGTGCCCCAAGTGTAAAGAAGTCTCCCCAGGAAAAACAATTGTCACTCGGGGTACTTCTTGTAAAGGACAATGCCCCTGCCCACTCTCCAGGGTTAGAGGCCAAGTTGGTGGAGTAGCACAGCTTTATCACTGTTAGGTTCTTGCCGCCTAACACAACTCCTCTCACCCCACCCATGGACTAGCAGGTCATTTCTAATGTTAAGAAACTCACAAAGGCACTGTTTCAGAAGTGTTTTGAGGTGACTTCTGAAACTAATTTACCCCTCAGGGAATTCTGGAAGGAATATTTAATACCTCACCTGCTTGAGGCTCACAGACAAAGCAGGGGACAGGGAGGGAGAAGTATCTTCCAGGACCATGCAATCAGCCTGGAAGAAACTGTGGTCTGAGTCTGTTGCTGAAAGAGTTTGAGGGTGATATCTGTTGTGGGGGATATTGTCTCTAGACAAGTCCATGGGCTTGAAGGTGGATGATGTTGATATGGACGAGTTGGTGGAGGCCTACAACACTGAGATGACCACCGAGGAACTCCCATACCTCCAGAGGGAGCAGCAGAGGGGCTCTCATCAGAGGAGGAAGAGGGAAGGGAGGATATTCCTACTTTACTAATCAAGGAAATGCTTAGGAAATGGGGAGAAATGCAAAGTTTTATTGAGAAATATCACCCTGACAAAGAAATAGCAAACCATGCAATAAACTTGTGTAATGACAATACAGTGTTTCAGGCACGTATTAAAACACATGGAAAAACAAATATCACTGCATAGGTTTTTAGTGAGACAGAGACCCAGGAAGCCTGAAGGAAGTTCTAGTGGAACAAATACACAAGAGAGAAAGAACCCCAGAGGAACAGCTACCTGTTTTTATGGAAGGGGACTCCCCTTCCTAACAATAATTTCCCTCTTCTCCATATTCAGTCATCAACAGCTCTCAACATTAAGGTAAGTTCTAGTGTATGCAAATTTTCATTTTTTACTATATATTTGATTTCCTTTTAAGTTTTCATTTACATTTCATGTCTTTTTTGTTTTTAAAGTACTTCTCTATAGATTAAATAGTACTTTAGATATGTACTGTATACAAGAAAGGTTAAAACAAATCATTTGGGGATCTGGAACGGATTAATTCAATTTACATTATTTCAAAAGGGAAAAAATAATTCAGTTTTCAATCTAATTGCTTTTCAAACAGCCTTCCAGAACAAATTAAGTTCGAGAACCAAGGTTCCATTGTACCAGGCAATGCTCTATATATGTTATATAATATAATCTTCATAATATTTCTATAAGGTAGGTACAATTTTAATTTCCACTTTTTTGGTTGAGAAATTTGACCAAAGTTAAGAAATCTGTCTTAGGGTCACAGAGCTATCCAAATACACACACACACACACACACACACACACACACATCTAAGATTTATATTAGGCAACAAACACTTAAACTATGACACTTTAGAGACACTCTTAATCTGCAGTCCCATCCTTCTTAACTGAAAAAACACAAACTGCAATTCTGAAGCACAATAAGAATCTTGGTCTGACTGTTCTATGACACAAATATCTCAAATTCATCTTTCCTCCTTCT
>PVJI01025091.1:0-20924 GCA_004026765.1 Micronycteris hirsuta | reverse complement strand
CTGCAGTGGCAAGACTCCTGCTCTGAGAGAGGCCTCGAGACCCCAGGCTTTCTGTCAGTATGAACACCAGTTTCCGACCATAACATTTCCTTTTAACAACCTGACCAGTATGTTCCTGACCTACGTCTGTCAGTCTGTCTGGCAAAGGAAACCCCTGGGAACGTGTGGCCGGAGCACCTTGAAAAGACTGGACCTCCTGAGGCCAGACGCAGCTAAAGATTTTTTTCTTAAAGATTTTATTTACTGGCCCAGCTGGTGTAGCTCAGTGGATTGAGCGCGGGCTGGGAACCAGAGGGTCCCGGTTCGATTCCCAGTCGGGGCACATGCCTGGGTTGCGGGCCAGGTCCCCATGAGGGCCATGTGAGAGGCAACCATACATTGCTGTTTCTCTCCCTCTCTTTCTCCCTCCCATCTTCTCTCTCTGAAAATAAATAAATAAAATCTTTAAAAAAAAAGATTTTATTTACTTATTTTTTAGAGAGAGGGGAAAGGAAGGAGAAAGAGAAGGAGAGGGAGAAAAACATCAATGTGTGGTTGCCTCTCATGCACTCCCCACCAGGGACCTGGCCTGCAGCCCAGGCATGTGCCCTGACTGGGAATCGAACTGATGACCCTTTGGTTCAAAGGCCCATGCTCAATCCACTGAGCTACACCAGCCAGGGCTAAAGATTTTTCATTGTTCTCACTAGTTCCCTAAACGCAGGAAGGACTTGTTTTCACCTCTGCAGAATGTCCTTACATATGGAGATGTATTCAGCCACCTAAGTAGGATGGAAACACATTTTTCACTTGACTTTTGCAAATCATGCTTTTTGCCTCACTCACTTGCAAAGTGGAAATACTTCCACGCGCAGCCTCCGGGGTCACCCCTGTGTGGAGGGTAAAGAGGAAAGTACGATTAGGTGGTGATCTTGCACATGAACACCAAACCAGTGTGTCCGCTGCTGGGTAACTACCAGTGTCGCCCCTCGGGTGAAAGTTAGTGTGAGTTTGCCATAAATCATAAAAGTATGAAATTATCAAAGTTATAAATATGCTTATACTGCCAAAAGATGGCTTAAAAATCTGAATTCAGGTAAATTATTTTCTTTTATATTAAAAAAAGTATACTTTCTCTTGTTTCTTTTGGGTAAACAAACCATGAAAAGTCAGGTTCTAAGTTCTTTGCATTCCCAATTTTTTTTTTTTTTATTCTCACCTGAGGACATTTTTTCATTGCTTTCAGAGAGAGAGGAAGGGAAAGAGGGAGAGAAACATCAATGTGAAACAGAAACATCGACTGGCTGCCTCCCATATGCACCCTGACCAGGACTGAACCTACAACCTGGGTATGTGCCCTGACTGGGAATTGAACCTGTGAGCTTTTGGTTTATGGCATGACGCTCCAACCAACTGAGCCACATGGGCCAGGGCTCCGCTCCCTAATATTTTAACTTGCTCTTCCTTTTCTCTGTTCTTGGCTAGGCCAGAGAACACTTCTTGTTTCTAATCACTACAAAAGCCAATCAATGTCACTGCTCCCACCATTGTTCTGATGAGAAAACTGAGGCTCAGAGAAGTTTAAGTTCATACAACTCATGAATGAGAGCCAGGACTGAGTCTATGCTTTGAATTCAATTCTGGTCCTTATACACCATCACTGTAGCCTCGTATTAAATGATCTGCTCTAGACTAGAACTACACTTGAGCTCTTTATTTTGAGTGTCCATCTTATTCAGCCCTTCAAGATCAGTAATTGTTTTGTCCTTTTTCTACACCGTGCTGAGTTTCATGAACATTTGCTATTTGAGTGAGCTGGGAGGGAGAATAAAGATTTTTGTGGGTCTCTCTTCTTATGGTTCTGTGATTATACATTTCTATACTTTGGGCATCTACCCTAATAATTCTAAATATGGAAAAATGTATACATTAAATGTTTATAATATTGAAAAATTAAAAATAACTAAAAATGTCAAGCAATATAATGGTAAACTATAATATAGCTATTTGATGGCATTGTATACTACAAATTAAATGATGTTTAAGAAGACTACAATTCCAGCCCTGACTGGTGTAGCTCAGTTGACTGGGTATTATCCCGCAAAGTGAGAGTCACTGGTTCGATTCCCAGTCAGGGTACATTCCTGGGTTGTGGGTTTGATCCCCGGTAGGGTCGTGTATGAAAGGTAATGTTTCTCTCACAGATCAATGTTTCTCTACCTCTCTTTCTCCCACTCTTCCCTTCTCTCTAAAAAGAAATAAATATATTTTTTTAAAAAACAACAAAAAAAGATAACTACAGTTCTATAGTGACAGAAAGTAGATCAGCAGTTGCCTAGGTCGGGAGTGGGTGGGCAGGAGGGTGAGGAATGCCTGCTAATGGGTCTGGGGTTTCCTTCTGGGGGATAGAAATGTTCTAACACCGACGGAGGCTGCACAACTCCACGCCTGTACTATGAACCATTAAACTGTACACTTGAAAATGAGTAAATTGGACTGAGTATGAATAGATCTCAATGAAGCCATTATTGTAAAAATGTAAATATAAAAGTCAATAAAAAAAAACCCCAATTATTATTAAGTGAAAAAAAAAAGCTCATGTTGTAATGTCAGATGGAAAAAACAGGATCCAAAAGCTTGCCTCCAATAGGGGGGGAAATAACATGATTTTAAAAAAGGGAGTGAGGAAGGTATTCTTATTCAAATTTCTTACACATAAGAAAATGAGTGGAAGGAAATGTAGCCAAGGAAGAACAGTAGTGGTCACTGGTAAGAAACTTGAAAGGATATTTTTTCTGTTGTCTCTACTTATCTACATTTTCTTCTTCTTTCTTTTAAATCTTTTTTTTTAAGATTTTATTTATTTAACTTTAGAGAGAGGGGAAGGGAGGGCGAAAGAAAGAAATAAAGAGAAACGTTAACTGGTTGCCTCTTGCGTGCCCCCTACTGGGGACCTGGCCAGGGACCCAGGCACATGCCCTAACTGGGAATCGAATGAGCAAGCTTTCTGTTCACAGGCCGGCACTCAATCCACTGAGCCACACCAGCCAGGGCTCTCCTTATCTATATTTTCAACAGCAAACACCCTGACTTCCAAATTTTCGACAGTAAGCACGCATTATCACTACTATTACAAATAACGGGAAAACAGGAACCCTGCTGCTGTCTCCACGTGTCTAGATCTACCCTGCGGCGTCCCTCGAAAGGCCCCAAGGTTGTCTCTAGTTGCAGGGCTCCCGGCTCAGCTGAGCCCATCACCCCAGAAGGGTAAGTGATACTTTGTTCTCATCACCTCCTTTTGCTTAGTAACCACCGAGGCTTGGTCTGTGGTGGCCCCTTCCCAGTACAGATGCTTCAATGGGTCCAAACAGACTATATTGAGACCCATGGCTAAACTGACTTGTAATTCATTCTTCCAACTAATAGTTGTGTCTACTTCACACCGGGAACTGAGCGAAGCATGGGAAAAAAATGTAAAATAAATAGATTTATTTACCCTCTGAAAGTTACATTCTTATACAGGAAATAAGATTATGACAATATTGTATTATAGACTTGAAAGTTGCTTAGAAAGTTGCTCTTAAATGTTCTCATCACAAACAAAAAGAGTTAACTGTGTGAGGTAATGGACATAACTAACTGCGGTGATCATTCTGCAATATATACGTATATCACATCGCATTATACACCTTAAACTTACACAATGTCACATATCAATTACATCTCAATAAAGCTGAGGAAAAAAGATGCACACGAATGTCTCCAATACAAAACACAGTACGATAACCAAAACAGGGGAAGGCAAGGGCCTTTTGTGGACCCGGGCTTGAAGGAGGGGCCAAATTTCCTTTGAGGTAGACAGGTGAAAGGCATGGATGCCTGCATAATCTCGAGATGACTAAATGCTTAAGGAAGCTGTGCCGACGTGAACAAAACCAACTCCATCGCTGTGTTCTGGATTTCTTCTCATTTTTACGTTTCCTGCTGCAACCTCTGACCAACCTCACTGTCCGTAGCAAGCCTATCAAAGCCTGATAGTTGATGATTATCTATCTGTGTTCCATAAAATGTAACCACAAATATGTTTGTTAGTCATGGCCAGAGTGGCATAGCAACATATATAAACATCAAACTGAAGATAGCATCAATTATAAACAATCATCCATCACAAGACCACTAGAGGTGCGTCCCTGGGCGCTACTGCATTCTTTGTCCCTTTGTCCGGTCCATCATTAGTACCTAAATGACGCAACTTGAAGAGGACTGCCACAGGGGTCTGTTAGCAGAAAATCTTCTGTGCAGTCTGCCCCGCTGACCCTACATCCCTGGAAGTCAACTACCCTGTGACTGACTCGGTTATGTCTTCGGAGTTGCTTGCATTGTCTTTCAGCCTGAAGACACCTTTGATTTAGCACAGCCATTACACCCCACTGTCAGACAATGAGGCACACACCACCGAATGGAAAGCAGTACTGGTTCTGTAGGATTACGCCTAAGCCATTTGCCGTGTTTCTTTGGGGGAGTCAATCAACACGTGAACCAAGGCAGAATCTATGAACACAACTTGGCTAGACTTTATGAAAACTTTTACCAAGATGTTACCAGGAGCATAACGACCTGAAATACGTTTTATTTTGAAATAATTACAAGCCTGCAGAACAAGTAAAAGAAAAGTACAGAACATTCTTATGTATCTTTTATCCAAATTTACCAATTTTCACACACTTTAAAAAGTTCTTTTGGCAATTCGGGGAAAATGAGTGCTATCCAGCCACTCGAAGACTTCGGGGCTCATGAATCTAAAAAAAAAACCCAGAATCTTACAAAAACAGTTTACTGAAATAGGTAAGCACACCCACGTCTAAAAGACAACTCCACCCTAACTCCAATCCCGCCCCAGACCCACCCCCAGGACCTCCCGGGAGGTCAAGGAACACTTTCGAACCAGACTGCCAAACATGTGAGAGCACCTAGGAAAACAATGAAACATTTAAAAACGGGGGAGAAGGGCGTGGGAGCAACTAGCCCTGCTAGATATGAAAACACACTCTAAAGCCTCTATAATTAAAACTGCCACAAGAGTAGGTAAGTAAACCAGTGGAACAGAACAGAAAGTCCAGATATAGTCAAATACACACAGAACTTTATATATGATAAAAGTGACTTTTTTTTAAAAGATTTTATTTATTTATTTTTAAAAAGAGGGGACGGGAGAAAGAGAGGGAGAGAAACGTCAACGGGTAGTTGCCTCTCACATGCCCCCTCCTGGGGACCAGGCCTAAAACCCAGGCATGTAGCCCTGACTGGGAATCGAACCAGTGACCCTTTGGTTCACAATCCCATGCTCAGTCCACTGAGCTACACCAGCCAGGGCTGATAAAAGTGACTTCTTACATCACTAGGGCAAAGATGGATTTTTGAATAAATGGTGCAAGGATAAATGAATAGCCCAAAGGTGTTCAAGCAAGATCACACTGAAAACCTGATGTGCCTGCAGTCCTGGTGAATTCAGGACGATCTGGGTCTTTCTCAGAGCCAGGAAACCAGCTGCAGGCAAGAACTAGTTTCACAAAGACGCCATAGCCCTGAGGGGCTAACAGCAGCCCCCAAAGAATCCGACCAGTGCCCCTAAAGAGCTCCAAACACAGCCTGAACTTCCTATGACTTGAATAGAGTTGCAAAGTCAGATTCTTCTTCTATGGCAGCCCTAAAGCTTGGAATATACTTGTAAGGCCCCTGATTTCCATATTACACATACATTATAACAAACATAGCCCTTTCCCTCTCACCGATTTCCAGATGTGATTATTGTTATCCTCATTCGGAAGGTGAGAAAATCAAGGTCCAGAGACTTGCCCAGACCCAATTCTTATCTTTCTACTCCAAATGTTATATTTTGACCTTCAAACTTTGTTTTCTGCTCTCTCTACCTTCAACCAGAACCATCCTGGATGGACTCGTTCACAAGCCAGATGCAAGAATCTGCTGCTCAGTGATGCCAGGACCCCAGGGGCAGCAACCTCAGAGTCTGACCCCCAGGGGTCAGGCTCTTTGGAAGAGCCTGACTTTCTTCTAAGGGCAGCAAGCAGGAAATAGCTTTCATTCATAACCCTTGGGAAGGTCAGAGTAGAGAAATTAGCACTGTTGTGTTCTATGATCTATCAGGCATTGCATTAAGCACTTCACAAACATAATTATAGAAATAATGTATCTCCCAAGAGAAATGAAAATATATGTCCAGCTGGGCATAAGGGGACTAAATGGTAATGGAAAAAATAAGGATTATATAAATAAACACGTCATAAAAAAAGGAGGAAGAAAAAGGAAAATATGTCTGTAAATGTTCTTCTACATTAACACTCATTGCAGCATTATTCATAATGGCCATCAAGAAGAAGCAATCCCAATGCCATCAATGGTCAAATAGAGAAACAAAATGTGATGTATCCATACAACAGAGTAATATTCTGCCATAAAAAGAATGAAGAAGGGATACATGCTACAACGTGGATAAACCTTGAAAACACTATGCTAAGTGAATAGAAGCCAGTTCAAAAGTTCGCATATGATAGGAGTCCATTTATACCACGGGTGGCAAACACAAGGCCTGCGGCCGAATCCGGCCCTCCCCCTTGTTTTATGGGGCCCAGAACCCTGTTTCTACCCAGCAGCAGCACCAGGCATCTTGCCCCTAGTTAAGGAGTAGTTACACTTACACAGTCCTAAAATGACATTCGGCCCTTTGAAGGCTACCACCAGGCTGATGTGGCCCCCGGGGTGAAAATGAGTTTGACACCCTGCTTTATATAAACTGTGTAGAGTAAGGAACTCTATAGAGACATAAAGTAGATTAGTGGTTGCTCAGGACTTGAGGGCATGGCGGTGCTTCTGACTTAGAAGTACCAGCTCTTCTTTGGTGTGATGAAAATGTTTTCCAATTGACCGAAGCGAAGGTTGCAGAGCTTTGTGACTATACTGAAAACCATTAAACTATACACTTTAAATGGATAAATTTTTATGGTACGTGAATTACACCTCAATAAAGCTGAGAAGGGGAGGGAAAAAGAAAAGAAAGGAGGGAGGGATGGAGGGTCCATCAAAGCACCCGGCGCCACATACTGGGTACACAACAGAAAGTCAATTGCATGTTACAGTTGAGGAAACTGAGGCACATAGCTGATAGTAGTAGCACCGACATTTAGAAAGTGACGTGTCCAGCCCCAAAGCCCTGGCTTTAGTAGCCCATTTCGTCTGCCACAAGCAACATCTCGGCGGAAGTATCTGAGGAAGCAGGGGTTAGAGTGGTTGGGACACATGAGCACAAAATGGTCAAAGAAACATGACGCAGGCAGTAGATACGGCTGGGACTAGCAGACCTTGCCTACCTTGCAATGTGGGCCCTTCCCTTTTCTGCCAAGAGCCCTTTCTCTCACCCGTGGGGTCACAGGGGCGTGAACCGCCATGTTTGAACTATGAGCCTGCCCCAGCCACAGCTGATTGGCTCTGGAGGGGGCCTTACTCAAGTCGGGCCAATCAGAATCCGTCCTGGGGAGTCGCGTTAACCTGTGTGGCCGGAACGAGGAAACGGCGCTGGGAGGCAGCCATTTTCCACCCCGGGCACCAAGAAGCAGAGAGTCTAGGCCGTGGGGAAGAAGAACGATGCCGGTGGATAGATGGCTTTACATTCCCTGGTTCCAGTCCATTCTAGAGGCCTGGCTGCATCTCTGCCCAGGGTTCCACAAGATGACTTCATAAGCTCGTTTGCTTAACGAAGCAAAAGAATCCCCACTAACAGACGGTCACGTTCAATTTGTTTCTAATTACTTTCCCAAAGCGGAAAAGGAAAGCTATGGTGTGTATGAGTTGTAAACATGAACCTGCATCCAGATGGCTGAAGCTGAGCAAACTTCAACTACCAAGGAAACTAAAGCCCCCATTAGGTTTGCCTCCTGCCTGGCACAGGCAGTTGGGTGTGATCTGATAGTTTACATTGTTTTATTTAGGGTCAGGGGGCTGCAGGCCACCAAGTCCCTTTCCTTTCCCAAAGAGACGCTTCATGACACTGGGCTGCTGGGAACATCTGAAGTCTCAGTAAGGCCAATGTTATGAGATCTAACCTTTCGAATGACCCAAGCCGAGGATCATAAGCATTACTGGAGGCAAGCTCTGCTGAACCCTTGGGTGAAGTTGAATAGTACATGGTATGGAAGGTGTGCATGTCCTACTTCCTTCCCAATAAAACCCCACTAAAAAACAGTGGCTTTATATAGGAATGAACCAGTGGGAGATTACTGTGGGTAAAAGAACAAATAAAAGGCGTCTGTCTTCTTCAGTTCTTACTTTGAACCCACAACAGACAAGAAAGCAGAGCTCACGTCTCTCCTCCCCACACACACTGACACATGTGAAAGAAAAGCATTTTCAGGGCATAAAAGCATGTGCCCTGGCTGGTGTGGCTCAGTGGCTGGAGCGCTGGCCTGTGAACCAAAGGGCTGCCGATTCAGTTCCCAGTCAGGGCACATGGCTGATTTGCAGGTTGGGTCCCCGGTTTGTGGGGGTGTGAGAGGCAACAGGATCGAGGTATCTCTTATTCATCCAAGTTTCTCTCCCTCTCTTTCTCTCTCCCTTCCCCTCTCTCTAAAAATAAATAACTTTTTTTTTTTAATAAAGAAAAGCATTTACAGGAGGCTGCTGGGTCTGGACACCAGAAGGAAGAGCTGAGCTGACAGGATGAAAGGGAGAGAGGAATCCTTTTTCCCATCCCTCCATCTGTTTATGGAAGTCATTTCCCTTCAGGAAGTGCTGAGCCCCTTCTCCCAGGACCCTGTTGGCAATGGCGCCTGCACCGGCTGACCCCGCCTTCCACATCCTCCCCCTGGCCTCTGCACTTGACCCTTGTGACCCAGTCGGTCACTGGGAACCCAGCCTGTAAGTGACAGTGCTTCTTAAGAGGCCCCAGTCTAGTGAGGAAATTCAGAGAGGGGGGAGAAAAAGGTACGTCATAAAGCTAGAAAAGCCCCTGGCATGGAGCAGCTCCAAGAAGTGAACGGACGAAGGTGATAGGGAAGCAGTCGGGGCTCGAGATGACCAACCACAGTGTGGCCCGGAGTTTTGTGGCTGCCTAGCCTCAGTCACCTGGCTGGACAGTGGCAAAGCCAGCAGCAGGACCCAAGGTTCCTGTCACCCCACTTAGAACTCATTCATCTCCTCCACACTCACGTCTGGAGGCAACTCAGTTTCTATGGAGAACCTGGGTCTACCAGTTACTACTCGGGATGAAAGTGGTTCTTTCCTTTGTGGTCGGCCAAGCAGCCCACTTCTTCAGAAACCAGAGAAACATCTGGAGTTGGTGTTCTTTTTATTGTTGTTGCTGGGTTTTCTTTTTTTTTTTTAAAGAGAAATATTCTTTGTTATTATTTTTTAAGAGAAATATTCTTTGTCTCTCTTTTTTAAAAAGATTTTATGTATTTATTTTTAGAGAGAGGGGGAGGGAGGGAGAGAAATATCTATCTGTGAGAGATACACTGATTGGTTGCCTCCTGCATGACCCCAACTGGAGACCTGGCCCACAACCCAGGCATGTGTTCTGACCAGGAATTGAACCGGCGACCTTTTGGTTCTCAGGCCAGCACTGAATCCACTGAGCCCCACCAGCCAGGGCAGGATGTGGAGAGATTGTTATAAAACAACAAAAAACAAAAACATTTTCCCCAAGGTTTCCAGGTAATATTAGGCACTGGCTCCTACTGAATGCTTTTTCTTCTTTTCTTTTATGAAAAAAATAAATACAGTGTTCAGAGCTTCTCTGCCCTATATCAGCAAGGAGAACAGTCTCAGTGGTAGCAGGTTAAAGAAAAACTTCAGACTGAGGGTAAGATAGAGAATTAAAGAAAAAAAAAAAGACACAGATGGAAAATAAAAGAAACGGAGACAATGCTACTTAAACAGCCAGAGCCACAAAGAAGGCAAAACCCACCAAAAAACCAACTAAGACACAAGCTGAGCAGGGGGCTATGCTCGGTCATAGCCAGATGCCTCTTGCAGCATCCTGATGATCAACTTTTTGGCAGCTGGAATGTATATAGTGAATGAAATACCAAGTCCAAGTGCATACTATGGGCAAGCGAACGGCCAGAATGTCCCAACACTCTCGGGCTTCTGTGAACCACAACTTCCCCATCCCCGCCTTTGGCTTGTACTCTTTTCCTTGGTTGTCATCCTACCCATTCCTGTTAGTATCTTCCCACCTCAGAATCTGGCTTCATATCCAACTTTTCCATAAAACCTACCCTCGTCACCCCAAACTGAAGTTCTTCCCCTTCCTCTGAATTTCTATAACAGAGCTATTAATTTATCTACACTTATTATCTAAATGTGCATGACCTTGTGTTACCTCTTCTGTGATTAGTTTTGTTATTTATGTATGGGTTTTTTTTTTTAGATTTTATTTATTCTATTTTTGAACAGAGGGGAAGGGAGGGAGAAAGAGAGGCAGAGAAACATCAATGTGTGGTTGCCTCTTGCAAGCCCCCTGCTGGGGACCTGGCCCACAACCCAGGCATGTGCCCTGACTGGGAATCGAACCAGTGATCTTGTGGTTCGCAGGCTGGCACTCCATCCACTAAGCCACACCAGCCAGGGCTGTTATTTATACATGTTTTATTCAAGGTTTCACGTACGTATGTTTGGCACCTCACGTGAAACCGCAATATGAATGAATGGCTAACGTTTACTGAGCACTTACGCTTCTCCAAGGAAGATTCTGCACAGATCGTTTCACTGAACCCTCACACCAACTCTACCACTGCCCCCCCTTTATAGATGTGGAAGCCCAGGCCTGCAGGGGTTAATGTTCCCAAGGCCACGAGGATGCTGAATGAATCCAGGTTGTCACAGGTAAGAGTCCCGTGTCTGATGGCCAAACCAGGGCCTCAGGCTTCTGTGAACCACAACTTCCCCACCCCCACCTCTGGTTTGTACTCTTTTCCTCAGTTGTCGTCCTACCCATTCCTGTTATCTCCCCAGGCCAGGGGACAGGCCTCCCCTCCTGGCTACCGAGTAGCTGCTCAGTAAATTGTTAAGACTGAGTTTCATTGAAAGTACACGGCCCCTATCACCTTTCCTCCCTCCTCTCCATCCACTCCCTGCCCACCCTGCACACCCTGCAAGCAAGGCACCTCCCGGCCAAATCCTCGCCTTCCTCGCTTCCCCACCTCTTCTCTCCCTCTCTCCTTCCTGCTTTCCTCTTCCTTTCTTCCCCCTCAGCCCCTTTCCCACCCTCTTTTGCTGGCTTCTGTTCTCTTTCTTTCCATGAGCAGAGAGTTTCCAGCCTGGCTCCTGGCCAGCACATTTGGACAAAAGGCAGCAATCTTAGAGAGAGACGTCATCTCCCACCCCCTTTCCCGGCCGGCACCATGGCTCCCTGAGCCCAGAGAGAGAGAGAAGGGCGCCGAGGCTGCTCAGCCCTGATCCCAGCTCTGGGAAACGGCTTGGGAGACGGCATATCATGGGAGCTAAAAGCAGAGGGATCAGAAGCAGACAGACCCAGGTTTGCCACTTGAAAGCTGAGGAACTGGGGCAAGTTACTCGCGAGGCCTTAGCTCTCCCCTCTGCAAAACAGTGGTAACAGTGGCAGCTTCGGTGAAAGCCAGCGGTGGGATTAGATGAGACTGCACCCGTAAAGCTTTCAGCCCAGCACTTGTCTCTTGAAAAGCACTCAACACACGTCCTCTGTCCTTACAAAGTGAACTGAACTCTGTCAAATGATACTAGGTTGAGAAACGGTACAGGACTGTATTTTACCAACAGTAAGGATAACGCCACCTCCTCAGCGCATCTGCAGGGCTGCTGACCCAGCTCGAATGGTTTGCTGCTGTGATAAGGCTGTAAAATGCTCTCAGACATAGAACTGTGACAGTGTTGGCTGTGAAGTTGATGTTGAACTCGGAGGGGGAGCAGGACCCCCTTCCATTTCCGTAGAAGCCGCGGCGGGGGGGGGGGGGGGGGGCGGGCACTACTGCTCAGTTTCAAAGTGAGGAAGAGCCCACCCTCCCAGCACAGCCTGCATCGATCTGACCTCCCGCCCCTCCCACCCTGTTTCCAGGCTCCTCACAGGCCGAGGGAGGCCTTGCTGTTTGTTTACTATGCCGCCTGGTGTTTTGTCCTCGGAGGTTGCGCAATGCCTGGGAATGCGTTCTCCTCCTGTAGCTAAGTCCTGAGAGATGGGAAATCGTTTTTCCCCTAAGATTTTAGTTAGCTGATCTGAGCCAGTTTGGACGGATTTTAAATTAATCGATAATCTAATCAACGAGCTGTATGCAGTACTCCATGTGTGGTACCGCTGGGAAATATTTGGTCCCTGCCCTAGAGCTAGGGAGACGTTAAGAACTGTGGAGGAAAAGGGGGTTCTAGGAAAGTAACCTCACAGGGCAATCTGATCCTAAATTCCTATCTGCTCAGGTTGAGGTGGGTCGTCCTGCCCCCGGCATGTAATTTATTTAGTGAAAGGTTCACCTTTCCTTAAGCAAATCCTGTCCATTGTTTTCTGTGCCTGTAGTCAACTCACCTCTGAAAGAAACACCCTCCAGAGAGCCCATAATCTTGTTAACTCCCCTGTAATCCAGTCCTAATTTCATCAAAGAAGCCCCGAAACCGTCATTTTGCATTTGAGATTCTGCTTCCTGGCAACTGTTGTCACTTCTGGTTCAAATAAACTCATGGAGTCTCTGCAGATCGGATGGTCCTTCAATCAACAAAACCCAGACAATCAAATGGTGATAAAAGACGGCAACTTTTCAAGACAAAAACACAAGATCAACCCAGGGAATGCCTGACACTGGCTTACCAAAAGTCACATTTCGAGACTGGTTTAAGGCCTAAACTGAACTCCAGTGGTAAGTGTTGTGGAAGCAACCTGAACTGGAGGAATTTAGGGGTGGGCAATGCAGCTGTCACGGATTCCTTCAAAGGAGTACGGGTGCCCTTGAAGGCCAGACTAGGTTCCAACAGCTGGGGGAAGAGAACAAGTTCAAGGTGAGGCAAGAGCTTGAAGAAAAGCAGGGGTGCTCCTGCCCAGGATGAAGACTGACCGGTGAGACAGGAACGATGGGATATGTGATCAGGGCGGGGGGTGAAACAGGTAGAATAAAATGTTCCCCCAAAACTGTTCCATCAGGTCAAGCCCTACCAGAACTAATTGCTCCATTGAATTAAGCGAGGTAAACCCTGTAGTTACAAACAAGGGTTTCGATCTAAAGCCAAGCCACCCACCTCAGAGGCCAGCTCAATACCTGCTTGGGAGAGTCCCTTCCTGCATCCCATAATACGTCCAGTACAATCCCAGAATGCTTTGCTTCACTGACATCAGTGTTCCAAGAAAGGAAAAAGCCTGCTAACCCACACCCTGACTGGTTAATCCCAGCAACTTCTACATTCCCATGCAAAAAAACCCCCTAAGTCCCACATTTAGGGTGCAGGACCTGCAGCCCTATCTCTGCGGAGCCTCAATGAATCGACCTTTGCTTTTATCAGTGTTCTAGGTCTAAATTTTTTTTTAAAGATTTTATTTATTTATTTACTTTTTAGAGAGAGGGGAAGGGAAGAAGAAAGAGAGAGAGAAAGCAATGTGTGGTTGCCTCTCACATGGCCCTCACTGGGGACCTGGCCCGCAACCCAGGCATGTGCCCCGACTGGGAATCGAACCGGGATCCTTTGGTTCCCAGCCTGCGCTCAATCCACTGAGCTACACCAGCCGGGCTAAATTCTTTTATATCAGGTGACGAGAACCCAAACTCATCCGCAATGGGGGCGGGGTGAAGGCATGGTGAAGAAGATGGCAAGGGTAGGAGGAGAATATTCTGGAAATAAGGAAGAGGTGCTGAGGTTCGCTACCCTTGGAAAATAAAGGTACATAATGAAGATGTGCTGCGATCTTAGATCTTTCGGAGATAAGGCTGAGATGGTGCAGTCGGGAGGAAACCCGTGGAGTAGGCAATCAAAGGAAGACCTAAGAGTCTGGGGACAGAACCACGCTGGGGACATAGAGTTGGCAGGGAGCTGGAGAACCAAGCCCATGAATGAGCCCTTGGAGGGGGGTGACCAGAAACAGAGCGCAGAACTGGGCCTGGGTTAGTCCTGTGGATACGGTGCCCTTGTTACTGAGCTTTGGACTTCTTTATCTGGGCCCTCCAACCACACGGTGAGGTCTGGGGGCTAAACACAGGCATCGGGCTTCTTTTCATTCCGTTAGTGTCTCGCCCAGATCGCAGTCTGCAGTGGGCGTGGCATGAATAATACTTGTTAAATGAGAAAAAAAGGAATTAGTGAAGAACTCGGTTTTTTTTTGAAAGACAGTTAAGACAACCAAAACAGTATGGTGTCTCAGATGAGGAAGCCATACTCAGAATACTTAACAAAGGCGTGGCTGGGACAGCAGCCGTTCAGAATGGCCCAACTGTTTATCCTTTACTGGCGGAATCTGGGTGGCAGGTTTAGGGGGTCCCAGGAATGTGGGCTAGCCAGGGGTTCAGGAAGCATTTCAGCACGTGAGGGAGTGGCACAGGTGAGTCACTGCACACCAGTGTTACGTCACCTTTGATCAGCTTACTCTGGGGAGCTCAAGAACAAGGAGAACAGTGAATGAGCCTTTGGATGCAGCAAGAGTAACCTAGGATAAGGTCTCGGCAGATGGTGAGGGATGGAAGCCAGATTTTGGGGATGCGGGAGCAGCCTGTAGCCCTGGCTCCGGGGTTGGCTCTTCCAGTTACTCGGTCTCCCCACCCTGAAAGCAGCAGCCCCTCTGACCCTTTTCCCAATCTCTGCCCCAGGGTCTTGGACGTCCTGTGTTCCGGTGAAAGGAGAGCCTGGAGTAAAAGCTCTCTGGGCCCAGTCCCTACTGAGTGCTGGGCTCTCTGAGTCTCGTTGTTTGGGGAGGCGTCAGGGAGCTCTCTCCTCTCCAACGGTTTCCCACCACGTCACTTGCACCAGTGCGGCTGCAGAATAAACAGACCGCACTGGCCCCTTTTTGATGTCCTGGGAGCTTGTGTATGTCTGTTGATTGTCACAAACAGGCGGTGAAATGGATCGGATGTAAAGGATGACAGTAGCCACCAGATGCCAGGGAGTCTGTCATACTTGAGGTCAGAGGGCCATACACCTCATTCCAAATGTGAACCAATCTCACGGCTCAGAGCAGTAAGGAGAGCCCCAGAGCTGGAGACACTGCCTGGCAGCAGCCCGAGCACGGGCCAGCTGCTGTGGGAAGGTCCTTCACCTTCCCCGCTGCCACCCTGACCAAGTCCACCCTGACCAAGTCCGGGGCTGAGGAACTGGTCCCACGCCAGCAGCAGGGGATGCAAGATCTGTGTCTCAGGCTGCCCATCACTCAAATCAGAGCTCTACGGCTTTCCCACCAGCTACATTCTCCCCGGACCATGTGAGGTCCACGTGAATCTGAATTTGCTGCACGATTCCATACAGATACCTCTGCTTGGTCATCTGAGGAGGCTGAGCCTGTTACTTCCCAGGGACATGAGAAATGCAAATAAAATTATAGATGTGTCTGTTTGAATGGTTTCAACTTGCTGGAAAAAGGCAGTCAGTTGTTTTTTCCATGGTGAGCTGCGGTGGCAGGGACAGTGGCACCCCGCTCCTCTGACTCATTTGGTGGGGACGAGAAGTTCACACGCAGCCTTGGGTAGCCACCTGACCCACTTTCTTCCCTGGGCTCAGGCCTCTACTGGGGCGAGGGGATTGTGGGGGGCGCCAAATGAAGCTGGGGAGAGGGACAGAGGGATGGTACGAAATCACGTCTGCCTGTTCCCGTGCACGTGGGCCCCTCATCGTGAAGTGTCCCTGGGTACACATGGCTGCCCTAGCTACAGCCGCAGGGCGGGACAGAGAACTGAGTGCTAAATCACATGCAACTCTTGCTACGCTTTCCCTTCTGAGAAGCAAGGAAGTATGAGGGAGACAGAGGGAAGCACTTTGGGTTACTCCCCGGGGCTGGTTCCTGCGGTCGCGCACCCACCCCAGGTCTCAGCCTGCGCTGAGTGCCGGAATCGTGGTGATGTGGAATCAAGGTTACGGGAACCCAAAACCAAGGGCAAGAGACAGAACTGGGCAACTTGTTGGGCTCAGCGCTCAAGAAAGGTGCCAGGCAAAAAGGGAAAGATGTACGGCGTGGCACTGCCCACAGACGGATCTGGCTGCAGAAGCCTCGTCATTTAGATGCTTGTAGAGTTTCTGTTCAAAAACTGTTTCACAACACACACAGCGTCACATAAGCGTGTCTGTAACCAGTCTCCTTATCTGTGCCTGTTCGGATGGCTTTAGGTCTTGATGTATAGAAGTAGATTACATTATGAGAATTAGGCTTCCTCATTTTGTTCATTCATTTATTTATTTATTTATTTATTTTAGAGAGAGGGGGAGGGAGGGAGACAGAGAGGGAGAGAAACAGCAATGTATGGTTGCCTCTCACATGGCCCTCACTGGGGACCCGGCCTGCAAACCAGGCATGTGCCCTGACTGGGAATCGAACTGGCGACCCTTTGGTTCGCAGCCCGTGCTCAATCCACTGAGCTACACCAGCCAGGGTTAGGCTTCCTCATTTTAAATTTTATGGGATCCTTGGTTTTGGAATCTGAGGTTTTTGTCCCCTGCCCTCACGAACCCTGTAGGTGACTGTCAAAGCAGCCACTCTCAGCCTTGGCTATACCTTAAAATCACCTGGGACCTTTAAAAAATCCTGATGTACAGGGCTCATTCGCAGAGATTTTGATTTAATTGGTTTAGGGTGGAGCCCAGGCATGGTTGTTTCAGGGCACTGAAATGTGTCTTCTGATGTGCACCCCAAATTAAAAATGTTAGGAAATGTGCCCTGGCCAGTGTGAATGTCGGTTAGGCATCGTCCCGCAAAATGAAAGGTCGTGGGTTCGATTCTAGGTCAGGGCTCAGGCCTGGGTTGCAGGTTTGGTCCCCAGTGAGGCATGTGCAGGAGGGAACCAATCTATGTTTGTCTCCCTCTCTTTCTCCCTCCCTTTCCCCATCTCTAAAAATAAACAAGTGAAATCTTTTTTTTTAAGTTAAGAAATGCAAGGGGGGGGACAGTAGAATCTCATACCTAATTAATGTTAATTTAAGACATTTATCGTAGGCAAGAAATGGTTTAAACTTTAGAAGACACACTAGGAACACACTGACGTAGACTTTGCTGGGCTGTCCCTTCTGCAGAAACCACAGGGAAGGGCCTGGCTGGGAGATCTGGGGCTGAGTCTGCAGAACCTGTCAGTTCTTAGCTGGAATTCCTTGTTCTTCTGCAACATTCTTAGCGGTGCAGCAAACAAGACTCCACCCTCCCTGGCCCTCCTCGGAGTGGATCTCTGGTCTCCTGAGTCTCATCCTTTCCCCAAGCCCCAGAAGCAGGCTCAACATGAGGTCTGAGGGCAGGAAGACCTGGACCACTCGGGGAGTGGACTGGCCCATCTGAACGGGATCTTCAAATGCTGTTCCCCCTCTCCCTGTTTCCCTTTGGTCAGCATTTCCGGATGTCGTCCTTCCCAGCACACTCTGCCCTGTGTGGCTCCTTTTCCAGACAGAGTCTCAGTCCACCCACCTATGAGTCTTACTATGATGTGCCTGCTTTGCCCTGCAGGGCTGGGAACCCTGGGAGCTTTGCTCTGACGTTCCTTGAAGTAGGTGTCACGTCTTTGTACAGTTAAGGAATCATGGCTCCTCCGTATCAGATTCTCAGGGTCCTAGCCGCCCTCTGCCTCCATTGCCCACAAACCTGAGCTGATACTCGGCCCCCCACAAAAATGCAGTATGTCCCCAAGTCATAACGGGAAGAGGGTACAAAGAGATTAGTCGCATGGCACTTTATCTTCCCATCTTCAGTCACATGGATGGGAACCTCTTTTTCTACGTTGCTTTTAACGTTTAGACAAAGATCTACACGTCACATCCCCAGTGGAGTTCCATTACAGGAGAAGTTTTGTTCTGAAAATTAACTTGTACGCTTTCTGTTGTCTCAAATCCAAAACTATGCGATCCAGTGTATTTTTGTTTGTCTCTACGTTGCCAGAAAATTTAGAGCCAAACTCACTGTCCAAGGGATTGTGGTCTGCTACATTCAGGCCATTCAAAATATCCATTGCTTTTGCTTTGCTTTGTTTTCCCCTGAGCTTTCCCCCACGGAGTGTTCGTCGAATCGACCTATCTGTTGGATTGGTCCGTCTCGCCTCACCACTGCCGTCATCCGGCGGGGGCGGGGGCGCGGGCGCAGGACCTGTGGCTTCATTGTGCACCATATGTGGGCTTCCTAAGATGCCACCTGGTGCCACCTCTCCTGTTTCAGTGGGACCCTGCTTGCCTCCAGGAGCACACTACCACCATGAGCTCTCCCCACACTTGCCTGTCCCCTTCCCTCCCTCTTGGGGACTTTGCACATGCTGTTCCCTCAGCCAGAAACAACCTTCCCTGCTCTGTTTTCTTGGTGAAGAGCTTTTCAGGACTCAGCCCCAGCAGCACAGACTCTGTGGGCCTCCCAGCCCTGGGCTGCCCTGGCATGCAGCGCTCATGGCCAGGCCAGACCAGACCAAGACGGATTTTAATGTTTTGTTTCACCGTCCAATTTGGATGGTGAGTTCCTGGAAAGAAGGGAGATGTTTATCACGGCGTCCTTAATGCCTAGCACAGAGCAATGTTAAGTCAGTGAATACACGTTCAAGGGTTCAAGTCTGAAACAAAACGATTGGGGGTCAGTCTCTCTGCCAGCCTCTTCACTACCACTCCTAAAAAACAGTCAGTTTGCCCTTGACTTCTGGCAGAATTCTGCTCCATTCTAAGCAGGCCCCTAAAGACTTTCTTCACTACTCCTTGGGTGTGTTTGATATCTAATCATGCAAGCAGGATGGATTTTGTTCTTTTCTTTTAGGTAGTGACCACCGAGGGTGGGAGAGAGCCTAATATCACCCTGTTACACCTCTGAAGCACATCTCAACACCAGCGAGAGTTTGCCTGCTCCTTCCCCAGCCCCAGCCGGTTAGAGCAAAGTCACTGCACCTCCCTTGCCCCAATTTGCGCCCCTGGAGGGTACCGCCCAGCTCCCCCACCCGCCTCTCAAAGACAAGATCCCCCCTCCCCTGCGGCCTGGCTGTTCTCAGTGGTTTGAATCAAGTTCTCTGTGACACTCCTAAATATCTTTATGTCCTTTGTTGAGACTCTTGTTGGGCTCCACGGACTCCCAACTCTATCTTTAGGGAGAAACTGGGAGAAAGAAGACCATTCCATCGCCTTTACCTTCCTGCTTTCCCAAGACTGCATATTTTGACCACAGTGAGGGAGGGTTGGCTGCTCAGCGATTCTCGATTCTTTCTTTGCTCTTCTCTCTCCCTCTCTCTCTCATTACCCCCCACCCACCGCGCCCCGGGACTCAGCACTGCGCAGGGAGGGGGCTCTGCCCAGTTTGTGCAGATTTCCGAGGCTCGAGGGACTACAGACTCCTGGCTCGGCCCGGGAAGTCATCCCGCACCCCGTTAGGACGTCTGGCCGGCACTTTTGCTGACATCCTGCAGGTCGGGCTGAAGCGCCTCGGTCCCCACGTCCGCACACGGGAAACCCAGTCTGCGGTCTGCAAACAGCCACTTCCCAGCTCCGGGTTGGGTCAGCTCCAGGCGTCTCCTCCCTTCCCCCCGGCGCGTCCCCTCCACCATCCTCCGGCCCGGTCCTACCTCCAGGCTGGCTGCGGCTTCGCGGGCTCCGAGGCGCGGCTCGGGGGCGCCCGGGCGGGCGAGGGCTGCAGGCGGCGGAGGACCGGGGCGCCATGGCCCGCAGCCCTCCGCGCTGGTGCCAGCCGGACCTCTCCGGGAGAGCCGCGCTCCCAGCGCTCGCGTCCCCACCGCCCCGCCGCGGCTGTGGGCGAGCGGAAGGCGGTCTCGGTCCGCAGCCTCGTCCTCTCCCCGCCGGCGCGGCGGCTCTGCGCGGGTCGCGCGCCCGCCGTCCCCCGCCCGTCGCCCCCCGTCCGCCGCTCCAATGAGCTCATCCGCAGCTGGCGGGCGCCGGGCCCGTAGCCACGGCAACGCCTCTCCGAGGGCCGCGCGGACTCAGGCAGCTCCCGTAAACAGGACCTTCTGCCGGACTCTTCCCTTCTCCTTTTGGGGGGTGGGGAGTGGGCGAATTAACCCTTTCTTTGCTGGAGACCACCGAATGGCATTCTTCGTTTCCACCAGCCCCGGGCTGAGACCTTGAGATAGACGCGCTGAGGTGGCGGCTTCACTCACTCCAGTCGTTTAACGAGCTGATGGAGGTGGGGACAGCCTACGGAGAGTGTCCCCTGCAACGGGCGGTGCGGCTGAGGCACGGACAACCGCAACACAGGCAATGAAAGTCCAGGGCTCCAGAGCGCAGGGAACAAGGGCTCTCGAACCCGGCCAGGAGGGAAGTCAGGCAAAGCTTCCCAGGGAGAGGACTTTATAGTGCCGACTGCGGCCACTGACGTGGGACAGTCCAGCGACACAGATCGCATGATTCAGGACTGCCAACGAAGAAGCGCACGTGAACGTGCTGCGGGCCGTTCGTGCTGCGGACAGCGGGGGCGGGGGCGGGGTCCGGGGCCGGGGCCGCGGGTGATTTCTGAGCAGAGGAGCTCCCGCTGCTCCCGAAAGGGGCACGGACTTCGCGGTGGTGATTTGTGGGTCGTGGAGGGAAGGCTCCAGGCCCATCTCTCTCCCAGGAGGAAAGTCGTTCTTGCCTTTAGCTCGGGGGCCCCTAGAAGGAGGGGTGTAAATAAAGCCTAGCAGAGAGGGGGGAAAGGGAGAAGGAGGTTTATCTTACTAATCCACAAAAGCAGTGTGTAGGGGAGAGAGGGCGGGGGCACAGGACTGTGAAACGTGGGGAAACTTAGAGGCTGCCTAGGCAGTTCCAGTTTGTAGACTGGACCTGACATT
>PVJI01025090.1:0-20972 GCA_004026765.1 Micronycteris hirsuta | reverse complement strand
ATCAGTCCCTTTAGCATCTCTTGCAGAGCTGGTTTGGTGGAGGTGTATTCTTTTAGACTTCTTTTGTCTGGGAAGCTCCTTATTTGGCCATCTATCTTGATTGAGAGCCTTGCTGGGTAGAGTAGTCTTGGTTGCAGGCCTCTGGTTCTCATTACTTGGAATATTTCTTGCCATTCCCTTCTGGCTTGGAGTGTTTCCACTGAGAAGTCAGCTGCTAACCTTATTGGGTTCCCTTGTATGTGTACTTCCTGTTTCTGCCTCGCTGTCTTTAAGATTCTCTCTTTGTCTTGGAATTTTGCCATTTTAATGATGATGTGTCTTGAAGTGGGCCTGTTAGGGTTCCTTTTGATTGGGACTCTCTGTATTTCCTGAATTTGTGTGGCTTTTTCTCTCATCAGATTAGGGAAGTTTTCCATCATTACTTTTTCGTACAGGTTTTCCATCCTTTGCTGTTCTTCCTCTCCTTCTGGTATCCCTATTATACGAATATTGTTACATTTCATGTTGTCCTGCATTTCTCTTAATACCTCTTCATTCTTTCTGAGCCTCTTTTCCTATTCTTGCTCTTTTTGGGTGCTTTTTTCAACCTTGTCCTCCAGCTTGCTGATCCGATCCTCTTTCTCATCGAGCCTGCTTTTGATTCCTTCTATCGTGTTCTTCAATTCAGATATTGTATTCTTCATTTCCTCTTGGCCCTTGTGAATAGTTTCTATTTCCTTTTTCATGTTGACATAGTTTGCCGTGAGTTCATTATAGTTTTCCTCTAGTTTCTGGTAATTTTCTGGGATTTCATCAAGCTTCTCAAGTTTCTTGAGCTGCCTGATAACATATGCTTTGAACTCAATATCTGACAGTTGGCTTGCCTCTGTTTTATTTATCATTCTTTCTGGGGCTTCCTCCTTTCCTTTCATTTGGGGATTGTTTCTTTGTCTTCCCATTGTTTGTGGGATTCTTCTTGCTAGCCTCTGTTTCTTAAATTGATCTGTCAAGTTCTCTGGAGCAGCGAAGTTAATTTTGTGTCACTGTCTCTGTTTTTTGGGCTGACTCTTGTCTAGGTCCCACTCTATTCTCTTCACAATTCCAGGTTTTAATGTCTCACCTGTGGATAAAGAAGAGAGGGGAAGGGAGAAAAGGAAGGAAAAGAAAGCAAGAAAAAAGAGGAGAAAGAAAGATAAAGAAAAAATAATACTAAAATAACAAAATTAAAAATAGTAAAAATAAGAAATAAAAAGAAGAGAAAACTAGGAATACTAAATGAAGGGAAGGTAGAAGGAGTTAAAAAATATAGAAGGACAGATTGGAAGAAGGGTGGGGAGAAACAAACAAAGAAACAAAGAGAAAACAAAAGAAAGAAAAAAAAAGACTTCTATTGGCTGGGACTTCGGACACTTTAACAGTGTCCGGTCAAGGCTGCTCCTCCAGTCCTTGTGTCTGCGACAGGCTTGGAAGATATCAGGTTTTCTTTTTTTTCTTCCTGAGCTGCACTCTTAGCTGCTGTCCTGCCTCCAGCCAAGTTGCTAGGAATTTGCAGCACCTCTTCTGTCTGCCTGACTTCCACACTGAGTCAGAGTTCGTGAGGTCTGTGTCTCCCCTCAGTGGGGCTCGATGGTGTTCTTCTGTTTTTCTCCCACGGAGGGAGTCTGCACCGCAGGTCTCCGATCACAGTGGCTGGGTTGTGTCTCAGGCCCTCCAGGAGTGAGGGCCCTCCACGCCCCTGTATTTGTTGACTGCTTTTGTCTCTGGTTTCGGGGCTTGTAAGCCGCCAGCCTGGGTGCCCGGTCGGGCACAACCCCCAGCCACCCCTTACTGGCTTCGCAGGGTGCGCTCCGGGTCTCAGGTCTTCCGTTCAGTTCAATCTCCAATTCCTCCCGCTGGGATCGCCAGCCTCTGCAGACCAGTCCACGTGTATGCATGGACTTCTGGCCTGCTGGGGACCCCACCTCTCCCAACAGATGTGCGCGCCTGCTTTGGCTACTCACACACCCTCCCACAGATCCTGGAACAGACCGGGGAAGCTGCTGGGACTGGATCCGCAGACCTCCCGGCTCCCCGCGAGTCCCGAGGGACCCTTCACTCCGAAGCAGACTCCCTACCGTCTGATCTTTCAGTTTTATGTGCAATCCTGGTTTCCAATCTTCCCACACACCGGAATACAGCTGGGCGATCACTCTGCTCCTCAGAAAATCGGCCAGATATCCCACCAGTGGGCCGGAGGAAGCTGATCCTGCTCCCTCCTACTTCGCCACCATCTTTCTCTCCCAAAACTTTTTTTAAAGAATGGCTATCATCAATAAATCAACAAACAAGAATGTTGGCAAGGATGTGGAGAAAATGAAACCCTAGTGTGCTGTTGGTGGGAATGTAGATTGGTACAGCCACTGTAGAAAGTAGTATGGAGTAACATCAAAAAGTTAAAATGGAACTGCCTTATGACCCAACTATTCTATTTCTGGTAATATACCCAAAGAAACCCATAACACTAATTTGAAAGAATATACACACCCCTATATTCATTGCAGCATTATTTACAATAGCCAAGATCTGGCCCCAATTGCCCATCAATAGATGAGTGGATAAAAAAGCCGAGGTACATTTACACATTGAATTGCTACTCAGCAGTAAAAAAAGAAGGAAATCTTACACTTGGGACAGCATGGATGGACCTGGAGAGTATTATGCTCAGTGATATTACCCAGTCAGAGAAAGACAAATACCATATTATCTCAGTTATATATGGAATATAATGAACAAAATAATTTAACAAATAAAATAGAAACAGAAACACAGATACATAAAACCGACTAACAACTGTCAGAGGGGAGGGAGGGTTGAGGGGTGGGTGAATAAAGGTGAAGGGATTAAGCAAAGAATATATATGCATATCTCACATAGACACAAATAACAGTATGGTGATATCCAGAGGGAAAGGGGGTCGGGAGAGATAGAAGAAAACAAAAGATGGATAGTTGGAGACAGTAAGAAATTTTGTTTTGGGTGATGGGCACACAACATAGTACACAGATGATGTTTTGTTGAGTTGTATACTTGAAACCTATATGGTTTTGTGAACTAAAATCATCCTAATAAGTTCAAAATAAACCAAATAAACAATAAAATGCATTTTGATAAAAAATAATCTGCAATGTCTTTTATAGTGACTAAATAGCATTCCTTTATTTGAGAGAGCCATAAATTTTTTATTCAGTCCTCTATTATGGGCTTTTATCTAGTTTGTGGTTTATATCTATTAAAAACAATACTATAATGATGTAATATTTTCAGGATACAGATCTGGCATATATTTTGTTAGAGTTATACATGAGTATTTTATGTTTCTGGTTGTATTGTAAAAGGTAATGCTTCTTAAAGTTTCAATTCTAATTTTTCCTTGCCAATATAGAAATATAATTGATATTTATGTATAGACCCTATAGTCTATGAGTTTGATAAACTCACTTATTAGTTCTAGACGCTTTGTGTTAGACTGTTTGAATGTTTTCACTGAAATGTGTTCCATGAGTGAAGATAGTTTAATTACTTCCTTTCAAATCTCTTTTGATTAAGAGTGAGAATAAGTATCATCTTCCATTATATTTGTATCTAGGACCTCCAGTACAATGTTCAGTAGAGAAGTCAGAGTGGATATCCCTGTCTTATTTTTGATCAGAGGGAAAAAACTTTAACCCTTTCACTGCTTTGATATGATAGAACATTATTTAAAAAGATCTACTAAGTGTAGTTTTTGGTTGATGCTCTTTATCAGTTTTATGAATTTCCCTTCTATTCTTAATTCCTGAGAGTTTTTAACATTAATGAATGTTGAATCTTGTCAAATATTTTTTTGCTGCATGGAGTGAAATAATAAACAAAATTTAAAAATTATTTTATTGTTACAGTGAATTGCATTATTGGTCTTTGAATTTTAAACCAATCTTACATTCTTAGGTTAAAGTCTACTTGTACAAGATTCATTATTCTTTTCATATATTGTATGATTAAATATGCTAACATCTTGTTAAGGATTTTCACATTTATATTCAGGACGGATATTGTCTGTCATTTTCTTGTAATATCTTTGGTCTGGTATTAAGGTCAAGCTGGCCTCATAAACTTAGTTGTTAATTGTTCCTTCCACTTTGAGGGTCAATAGTTTTCTTTAGGGAGGTTTTTAACCTGGGACTGGAGTTATGCTTGTAGAAATGTTTTGAATACAAATTCTATTTTTTAAATAACAGTAAGGATATTCAGGTGATGTATTTCTTCTTAAATAACTTTTAATTTAAGTCTTTATTGTAATTTCTTTCATTACCATTTATCACTCTTATTTCCCCCCTCCCCCCAGCAATCACCACAATGTTGTCCATATCTATGAGTCCTTTTTCTTTTTTACTCAATCCCTCCACCCCCTAACCACCCCACCTCCCCTAGCTGTCATTGCTTCTTGTGCTTTTGGCTAAGATCAAGGTTTAAAAATTTTAATGGTTTGTATTTTTCAAGGACTATCTCTATTTCTTCTAACTTACCAAATTTGTTGGCTCAAAGTTGTTCATAATATGGCCTTAATATTTTTAGAAGCTGGTTATAACATTAGTCTCATTTATGATGGTGATAATCTATCTTCTCTTTTTTTCTGGAATAGACTTTATAGAGCTTTATCAATTTTATTGATTGTTTCAAAGAATTGAATTTAGTTTCTTGATTTCCTGTGGTTTTTTTTTTGTTTTCTATTTTATTTATTTCTTCTCTTTATTATTTCTTTAATTTTCATTGTTTTGGTTTTAATTTTCCCTACTTTTTCTAGTTTTTTTGAGGTGGGAGCTTACAGTATTGGTTTGAGAATTTTCCTTTTTTCTCATTTATGCATTTTAGTGTTGTAATTTCCCTCTTAGCTCTGCTTTAGCTGCATTCAACATATTTTGACTATGTTATGTTTTTATTTAAATCAGAATGTCTCCTAATTCCCCTTGTGGCATCTCTATTGTTTCATAAGTTATATAGAAGTGTATTTCTCTTTTTTATTTTTTTTATTTTTTAAATATATCTTATTGATTATGCTATTACAGTTGTCCCATTTTCCCCCCTTTCTTCCTCTCCACCCCTACCCCCCATTCCCTGCCCTTTAGTTTTTGTCCATAGGTCATACACATAAGTTCTTTGCCTTCTACACTTCCTATACTATTCTTAACCTCCCCCTGTCTACCTACCATTTATGCTACTTATTCTCTGCACCTTTTCTGCCTCTCTCCCTCTACCACTCCCCTGTTGGTATCCCTCCATGCCTTATATAAATCCCTTTAACATTTCATATAATAAAGGCTGGGTGTTGATGAACTCCTTGAACTTGACCTTATCTGAGAAGCACTTTATCTGCCCTTCCATTCTAAATGAGAGTTTAGCTGGATAGAGTATTCTTGGAGGTAGGTCCTTGCCTTTCATGACTTGGAATACTTCTCTCCAGCCCCTTCTTGCCTGCAAAGTCTCTTTTGAGAAATCAGCTGACAGTCTTATGGGAATTCCTTTGTAGGTAACTGTCTCCTTTTCTCTTGCTGCTTTTAAGATTCTCTCCTTATTTTTAATCTGGGGTAATGTCATTATGATGTGTTGGTGTGTTCCTCTTTGGATCCAACTTTCTTGGGACTCTCTGAGCTCCCTGGACTTCCTGAAAATCTATTTCCTTCACCAGCTTGGGGAAGTTCTTCTTCATTATTTGTTCAAATAAGTTTTCAATCCCTTGGTCTTCCTCTTCTCCTTCTGGCACCCCTATAACTCGGATGTTGAGATGTTTAAAGATGTCCTGGATTTTCCTAAGCCTCTCCTCATTTTTTTAAATTCTTGTTTCTTCATTCTTTTCTGGTTGGATGTTTTTTTCTTTCTGCTGGTCCACTCCATTGATTTGAGTCCCAGTTTCCTTCTCTTCCCTTCTCATTTGTTCAAGTAATTGTGAGAATTTTTCTTCAAATCCTGTGAGCATCCTGATTATCAGTGCTTTGAACTGTGCATCTGATAGGTTGGCTATCTCTTCGTCACTTAGTTGTATTTTTTCTGGAGCTTTGATGTGTTCTTTCATTTGGGCCATTTTTTTTTTCTCAGTGCACCTGTTACTTTAAGGGGTAGAGCCTTAGGCGTTCACCAGGGCAGGGTAACCCACGTCATTGTGTTGTGATGCTGTCTGTGGGGTGGGGCCTGAGAGAACAATGGCACTTGCTCTGTTCTCCGCATTTCCCCAGCTACCCACAAGCAAGTTGGGTCCTTCTTTGCTGGCTCCGGGGTGAGTGGGTGGGCCTGCACAGTTCCAAGTCCCTGTGGGTCTCCCCAATGAACTCTCCTGTGAGCCCAGGAGTTCCTCCCACTGCTGCCTCAACCCCCACAGGTGTATTCAATTGGTGGTTTGAGGCTTTATTTCCCTGCGTTGGTGGGCCTCATGGTCTGTTCCGCTCCCCAGCTTTTCCTCCCGGTTTATCTGCGCGAGAATGAGGAATGGCCCAGTCCACCAGTCTCAGCCCTGGTTTTGCCGAGTGCGCCTGCTGCGTTTTGGCCAGGTGCGCCCACCATGGGCCTCTCCAGGCAGCTGGAGCATTGCCGGTACTGCTCCACAAACCGCGTCTTGCTGAGTGCTTTCCACCTGGCTCCTCCCCGCTTACCAGTCTGGATGAACGTGTCTTCTTTAACTCCTTGGTTGTCGGACTTCCACTCAGTTCGATTTTCTGTCAGATCTGGCTGTTTTTTTTTTTTTTTTTTATTGTTGTTTTTCCTCTTTTGGTTGTACGAGGAGGCACAGTGTGTCTACCTACGCCTCCATCTTGGCCGGAAGTCCCTAGAAGTGTATTTCTTAATTTCCAAACATTTGGGGATATTCCAGATATTTTTCTGTTATTGACTTTTATTTTAATTCTTTTGTAACTGGAAAAAATACTTTGTATTATTTCAATTTAAAAAATATTTTGGACAACTTTCACTTCTGATAAAATGGAATAGAATTATTTTATCCCATTTCTTCGGCTAAGTAAAACTAAAATCCCTAGAAATTATATATAAAACAAGTATGAGAAGATTCTGAAATGTGAACAAGAATGTAAACTGACTGTGGACCTTAGGACTTGAGGCACTGAGTTCCCTAAGATTTCTTTATCCTCCTATATCCCATACATGGAGCTAAAGAAATCAGCAACATATAAACAGAGATGGGCACACACCCACAAAAAAAGCTCCCCAAAAGAGTGTTCTCTCTAGCTGAGACTTTCAATCTTTCTATTTATTCACCCTTACTTGTTATTTAATTTTTAAAGCAGCTTCTTTAAACAGATAATTTTTAATAGCTGCTTTGCCAGGTAATTCCAGCATCTGTGTCACCTTGGCATTGGTGTTTGTTGACTATTTTTTCCCATGCAAACTAACATTTTCCTAATCCAGCACCCATTTGTGATTAAAAAAAAAACAACTCTCAACAAAGTGGGAATAGAGGAAGCATACCTCAACATAATAAAGGCCATATACAAGAAACCAACAGCCAACATTATACTCAACAGGCAAAAACTAAAACCTTTCGCCTTAAGATCAGGAACAAGACAAGGGTGTCTGCTTTTACCACTCTTATTGAACATAGTACTGGACATTCTAGCCACAGCAATCAAACAAGAAAAAGAAATAAAGAGCATACAAATTGGAAAGGAAAAAGTAAAACTGTCATTATTCACAGGCGGCATGATAATGTACATAGAAAATCCTATAGCCTCCACCAAAAATTTACTCAGCCTAATAAGTGAATTTAGCAAAATAGCAGGTTACAAAGTAAATATTCATAAATCAATTGCATTTTTGTATGCCAACAATGAAATATCAGAAAGAGAAACTAGGGAAAAAACTCATTTACTATAGCAACAAGAAAAATAAAGTACCTAGGAATAAATTTAACCAGGGAGGTAAAAGACCTGTATTCAGAAAACTATAGAACACTGAAGAAAGAAATTAAGAAAGATACAAATAAATGGAAGCATATACCATGTGAATGCATGGGAAGAATTAACATCATTAAAATATCCATATTACCCAAAGCAATCTATAGATTCAATGGAATTCCTATGAAAATACCAATGGCATATTTCAATGATCTAGAACAAATACTTCAAAAATTTATATGGAACCAAAAAAGGCCCCAAATAGCCTCAGAATTCTTGAGAAAGAAAAACACAGTAGGAGGTATAACAATGCCTACTATGAAACTATACTACAAGCCCACTGTAATCAAAACAGTCTGGTACTGGCATAAGAATGGCCACATAGATTGATGGAACAGAACCGAGAGCCCAGAAATAAACCCATGTCTTTACAGTCAATTAATACTTGACAAATGGGACATAAGCATACAATGGAGTAAAAATAGCCCCTTCAGTAAATGGTGTTGGGAGAACTGGACTGGTACACACACACACAAAAGAAGACTAGACCACTAACTTACACCATGCAAAACAATAAACTCAAATTGGATAAAAGACTTAAACATAAGTTGTGACATCATAAAAGTCACAGAGGAAAACATAGGCAGTAAAATTTCAGATGTCCCACATAGCAATATTTTTGGTGATATATCTCCCTGGGAAAGACAAAAAGGAAAAAATAAACAAATAGGAATACATCAAATTAAAAAGCTTCTGCACTGCTAAAGATATCATCATGAAAATTAAAAGGGAACCAACCATATGGGAGAACATATTTGCTGATGATACATTGGAGAAGGGTTTGATCTCCAGTATATATAAAGAATTCATACTACTCAACACCAGGAAGGCAAAAAATCCAATTAAGAAATGGGCAAAGGACTTGAATAGACACTTCTTCAAGGAGGACATACAGGGGGCCCACAGACATATGAGAGGATGTTCAACATCACTAACTATCAGAGAGATGCAAATTAAAACCACAATGAGATATTATTACCTCACACCTGTCAGAATGACCATCATTAAGAAATCAACAAACAACAAGTGCTAGAGAGGATGTGAGGAAAGGGGTACCTTTTGCACTGTTGGTGGGAATGCAGACTAGTGCAGCCACTGTGGAAAACAGTATTGAATTTCCTCAGAAAACTAAAAATGGAACTGCCTTTTGACCCAGTGATTCTGCTGCTGGGAATACACAGTAACAATCCTGAATCACCGATTAAAAAAAACCCTATGCACCCCTATGTTTATAGCAGTGCTATTTACAATAGCCAAGTGCTGGAAACAGCCTAAGTGCCCATCAGTAGATGAGTATATGAAAAAACCGTGGTATATTTACACAATGGAACACTACACAGCAGAAAGAAAAAAGGAATTCCTACCTTTTGCGACAGCATGGATGGAACTGGAGAATAATATGCTAAGTGAAACAAGCAAGTCAGTGAAAGACAAATACCATACGATCTCACCTGGAAGAGGAATATGAAGAACAAAATAAAATAATGAAAAAAATAGAACCATATGCATGGAAACATGGAACAGACTGACAGTGACCAGAGAGGATGCAGGAGGGGGACAATGGTGGGAAGAAGGGGAAGAGATTAGACAAAGAACATGTATGAATGACCCATGAATATGGACAACAGTGTGGGGACTCAGTGTGGGAGTGGGGGCTGGGATGGGTGGAGGAGGGTAAAGGGGGAAAATTGGTATAGCTGTAATAGGATAACAATAAAAAATCTAAAAAAAAGCTAAAAATTCTCAAATTAAACAAATTTACACTTTCCTGGTTCTTTATATGTTTAGTAATTTTGAATTATGTCTTATGTATTTTAAATATCATATTATGAGATTCTGGGTCTTGTTTAAATCCAATGATGAATGTTGATATTTTGGCTTTTTTTTAATTGAATTTATTGGGGTGATATTGGTTAATAAAATTACATAGGTTTCAGGTATACAATTCTATAGTACATCATCTGTATATTGTGATAATTTAGCTTTTGTAGGTAATCAGCCCTGTCTTGTTAAGGGCACAAGTTCCAACCAGTCTTCTGTAGGTTGCGATTTCAATTTCCACTTTCAAAGCCTTTACAGAGCTTTTGGTATCTGCACCTTCCAGTGGCCAGTCTGGGACCTGTGTGGTGGGCTATTCTTTCTCTCAGTTCTAAAAGGCTACATTATGCTATTTAGGGTTAGATCCACATGTGCACACGATCTCATAAACAATTTCATGGTTTTGAATCTGATCTACTTTCTCTTTATGATCTCATGTGTACTTCTGTCTTCCAATTTTGGTCCTCTGGCTCAATAGCTGAGGCTGTATTTACCCCCATACTGCTCTGCAGTTCGCATGACTGTGCACATATTTGGCTCAATTTGTGGGAGAACAGAGGTAGGGGAAAAAACGCGGATTCTACCTGACCATTTTGGATCTCAGCTCCTTTGATTGGAGAGGATGGTTCCCCTCTTTCAGAGTTTTTTGGCTCTTAACAATCCCTGATGCTGCTTTTCGTCATGACTTCTTCCTCTGAAACAAGTTTGCTTGAAGGCTAGGATGGGAAAGGATGGAGAAAAAAATTTAATGTGGATTCGCCCCCACCACCACTTTCTCTGAGCATGAGGAAGTTACTTTCCTCTTCATTGAACAATAACTGGAGGGTATTTCCTGTAGCTCCCTCTGTCCATTGCAGTTCCCACTTCCAAGTTTTAGGCTGCATTAAGTCTGGGTAGCAGAGTGGGTAGAAAATGATAAACTCACTGCAGATTTGGTGATATGTTGAATTATGATCTACTGCTTCAACCCACCAGCTACTATTTACTTTCAATCTCCTCAAAAAGAGCCTCATACATTTTATCAAAATTGTATAACTGCTTTCAGTGGGAAAGAGCATTTGAGTGTGCTTTCTCCAAGTTACTTAGAATTGAAACTTATCAACTATCTTTAAAGCCATTAAAATATAAAAATAATATATTTGATGTTTACCTTTTACCATTTCTTCCCCTTTTAATTTATTTGTACATATCGAAATTTCCATCTAGTATCATACTCCTTCTGTCCTTAATATAGTAATAATATTCACTTTCAAGTCCCTGTTTATACATTTCAACAAAAGGGTTATCTCTGAGTCTGGTTATTTTGATTATGTCATCTCTTGACAACGTTTTTTTTTTTTTCCAATTTTTGGGGGCTATTTCTTGTAGTTTTATATAGAGTCCTGGACATCATGGGTAGAGGAACTTTAGAAACAGAATTAAATGGTATTTAGCCTGGCAATGAGTACACCTTTTATTGTGTTAGGTTGTTAGTGTTGGGGCTGAGTCAATCTAGTTAGGAGTTTGGTGGGATTTGGGTTTTGTTGGCGGTGTCTTTACCTCAAAAATGCCACAGACTTCAAATTACTGCAGATATTTGCTTCTGTTACCTTGTTTTTCAAATGGAACTGGGGTACTGATGGGTTTTCCTCAGTGTTTTTATTCTTCCCCTAAGGAAAATTACCAGTTCTACAACTGCCCTATAGAGGTTGACTTTACATTCTTGCTGAATTGCTGTTGCTTGTTACTCAATAGTAGGATCATGGTAGGGGATGAAAGGGTTTTCTCCTACTCCAGCCTCTTTCTTTGGCAAGCCTTGTTTATTTGGACCTCAAGGGTAGGGCTTCCTCAATGCTTTTTCCACTTTTTATCCTGTGTCAGACAAACTCTGTCTTGTTTTAGTGGTTGAACTAGTATGAGAGTTCCCTTCCCCTTTGCTAGATGATGTGGATATTTGCTTGGTGTCCTTGCAGGATCCTGAGCACCAAACACATTTCTGTCTCTCCCTGAGGGACAGAAAGTATTTGCTTCTACCTCTCTTCCTGAAGTTGAAACAGTAAATTTCTGCTTGGAACTTGGGGGGAGAAGGATTTTTTCCATTCCTGCAGTAATTTTAAGCTTTTGCTACATAAGTAGAAGGTTCGAGGAAGCAAGTGGGACATTGTACTGGATCTCCATCAGCAGCTAATGACCTCCTGAATGCCTGTGTGTCCAAGGTGAGTTCTTTCAGTCTCCTGTCTTCCCTTTAATATTTTTAGTGAACACCAATGGAAGCCTGTGGAAGTGAGTGTGACCTTTCATGCCTATGGTTCTTAGCTATTCCAAATTGATATGCTAACCCATACTTGGCCTCTATGAATTTATTAAAATGTTAGTTGATACTACTTGTGTGGCAGCCTCATTTTCCCTTCTGTTCTGCCAAAGGTACAATATATCATGTGTCTCATCTCTTCTCAAAGTATTCCGTCACGCTAGAAGTCATTTTACTTGCTCTCCTTTTGAGTTCAGATTTCCATTTGGCTCAAAAAAATGTTAGTAATGTTTTTATAAATTACCCAGCTTTTCCTCATAGTTGGGGTGAAAATGACATTCTCTTGCACTTGTCTACATCCTAAGTACAGTCTCTGTGCATATATCTTTAATTATTTTTTACTCTAATTCCTAGAAGTGCAATTGAAACAAAGAATATGCATAAAGACATTTTTTTAAAGATAGAAACATTTTATTTTATTTTTCAAAGATTTTTAAAATTTATTTATTTTTAGAGAGGGAAAGGAGGGAGAGAGGGAGAAACATCAATGTGTGGTTGCCTCTCGTGCTCCCCCTACTGGGGATAGGGGACCTGGCCCAACCCAGGCATGTGCCCTAGACTGGGAATCAAACTGGCAACCCTTTGGTTCACAGGCCGGCACTCAATCCACTGAGCCACACCAGCCAGGGCTGCATAAACACATTTTTAAAGACATTGTTACATATGGCTCAATTGGTTTTGGGAGAATTTCAGTTATTGCGATAGTCTACCATTATAATTTCCATATCAGAAAAGCTATCCATTTATTAAGGTGTGTATTAATTTGATTTAAAAACTTCAGATATATAATTCTAAACTAATGGGAAGGACCAAATGCTAGGCTTGTCATCATTAAAACATTTGATAATGGGATTCTTTGAGAGAATGTATGAAGATCACATTACATCAACTTCTGCTAATATAACTGAGATAAGCTAATTCCAAAATTATTATTAGAAAGATCAGGAAAATAACAGAAATAATTGATAGGGAGAGAAGAAGAAAGATCCATTGGTCCCTGGATGTCACAATTTGGTCACTTCCCAGATCTACTAACTTTCAATCCATTTCCTCTTTCTATTCTAGTTTCTTGAAGTTGAAGTCATCTCCAAAACATAGTAGCTGGGGCTCTGGCTCCAAATCCCCATGTAATCAGTCCTTTTAGTGAGATAGTCTGAATGACCCAGACTCTTTTTGCCTACACCAGAGGCAGCCTAAGAAATCTTCTCCTTTTTTTCTTTCCTCTTGGAGCTACTTTGATTCTTTCTTTTCCATCTGAGGAAAGAGGCATCCTCTGATCCAGAGATATCTTGGGAACAGTAGAGAAATATACCTCCAGCCCACCACACCTTGCCAACGGCAAGGGTGGTATGGAATGATTAGCGAGACACTGCCTGACATACTCTTCTGGCTCCTGTTATTTTGGGGTGGTGCTTAAAAGTAGGCCAGTGGACTTGAGAAGGCTATGAAAGTCAGAGAGAGACAATGATACAGAACAACGTTCAGGGTACAGAGGCATAAAAATTGGAGGGAGGCTTGGGCACTTCAGCAGTGGATGCAGCAACATCCGCTCAGCCTGGGTAAACCAGGATGGTTGGTTATCCTACTGTGTTCCCTCTTACCCTTCTATTTATAGAGCTTACTGTGTCTGTCTTCACCTTTCATATTTTCCTTGTAATTCATCTTAGGGGTAAGAAGTGGGATGCTCTTTCCAAAGGACTGCATCCTTACATTCTAGCCCACGGCTGGATGTACTTGGGTATCTAAGCTTTTCCATGCCATCGGAAAGAGTGCCAGGTTCCATCTTTGGTCCCCCAACTATTGTTCTCCATCCTTCCAGACCTGGGTGGGAGCTGAGCTGCGAGGAACTCCAGATATCCCTGATCTCAGTGAGCCATGGATCCAGGTAGACCCCAGGCTGTACTTAATGGGAGTGTCAGGCCTAGACAAATGCAGAATCATACTCAGTCTTCCACCCACCTTTCCCATTCCCTCTACACAGCTTTCCAGACATTATTCAATGCCTCCAAGGTCAGTAAAACCTGGTCAGCAGGTGATGCCCTCAGTGGAGGAGTCCACCCCTACCTCAGCACTCCTCCAAGGGCAATTCTCCAATCCCCCTACTGGGTCACCCATGAGGAAATATGTCCTTCCCTAGCCCCTCCCTTGGGTATATGGACAGTACAATGAGGCCCTCTGGGTCATTCATAGCTCCCTGGATTATTTGTATAAATAGATAGGATTTGAATGGGAAAAAGAGAAGACATGAAATAGTTTCTGAGTCCACACACAATTCCTGGTAGATTTGCTATGGTCACATCTTTCTCTTATACTGCACAAGCGTACAAGTATGCTAAGTGAAATAAGGGAGGCGGCAAAAGACAAATACCATATGATCTCACCTGTAAGTGGAACCTAATCAACAACACAAGCAAACAAACAAAATATAACCAGAGACATTAAAATAAAGAACAAACTGACAGTAACCAGAGGGAAGGGGGGACAATGGAAAGGGTCACTAAGGAACATGTATAAAGGACATGTGGACAAAGGCAAAGGGGTGTTGGATCAAGGGTGGGAGGTGGGGAGGAACGGGGCAGGGGAGAGTGGTGGGAAAAAAATAAAAGATATTTTTTAAATAGAGAAAACAATGAATCTACCCTAATTTATTTTTAGAGAAAGTATTTCATTCTATATTACTTGTGGCACCCCACAATTGTCCTTGCCACACTTGGGTTCTATGCCACCTTGATTGAGATGTATTTTTCTAGCTCCTTTTCACTGAAAGTGTGTGTAGTCCATCCATAGTGCAGCATGAGCATGGCCTAGGAGCTTACGAGAAATACGGAATCAGAATCAGACCTGCGGAATCAGAATCTGCCTCTTTGAAAGGACTCCAGGTGATTCATTCTGAGGTCAAAGTTTGGGAACACTCTGGAGGAGTGCTTTGCAAAGTGCGGGACCTGGACCAGCAGCATCAGCACCGCTTGAGAAACCGTGCATAATGTAGATTCTCAGGCTTCACCCCAAATCTAATGTATCAGAACCTCTTGGGGCAGGGACCAGCAACCTGTGTTTTAATACCTGCCCCAGGTGAGTCTGATATAATCTAAAGTTTGAGACCAGTGCTCTAGAGGATGGTCAGAAATGCATGAGTAATGTGCTCCCATTCCACTATAAGAAGCTCAGGGCAGGTATTGCTAATCAATCGTGACACTTTCTAACTGAATCTGGACATGGCCTCAGAGTCTTTCTCAAAACAGCATTCTAGTCAGCCACTACCAATTTAATGGAGGTGACCTACTTGTCAGTCCAGTGTAAGTGGCCATAGCACTGTCTATACCGTAACCTGTCTGCATATCTTAACACAGGAGAGAGCCCTTCCTCTGCGCAGGGGCTACAAGAGCCTCTGTGTAACTTATGAAAATGCTAATAGCAAGGATAAGGATTAGATCCTTTATTTTGTAGTCTCACAAATCAATCCCATGATAAATTCTTGTTTTCAGTGGCAGTTTTCAAAAGACACTCCTGTCATGCTTTTTCAGCATGCTAAGTTCCTCTTCCAGCCCTCAGCCATTGAGCTCGTCTTTTGTCCTCCTCACATGTGTGATGGGGCAGGGAAGCTGTGGCTGTGGGCTTGCTGATATATAAACTCTCATTGTACCTAAACTTCCCGTTGGTAATACTTATATTGAATTTATTGGGGTGACATGGTTTCATAAAACCATGCAGGTTTAAAATGTACAGCTTAACAAAATATCTACACACTGCATCGTGCGCCCATCACCACAAGCAAAGTCTCTTTTTGTCCTCATTGCCCCCTTTTGCCCACCTCCATCTACCCTTACCCCCTTTTCCCTCTGGCTATCACCACACTGTTGTTTGTGTCTATGTTATATATACCTTCTTTCCTCTAGAGCCTCCTAATTTTTTAAAATTAATATCTGTCTTGCCCATTCCATGAAAGCAGAAATCACATTTATCTTGATCACTGTTTGTGTTAGTTACCTAGGGCTGTCATAACAAATTATAAGATCTTATGGCTTAAAGCAACAAAAATGTATTCTCTCACAGTTCTAGGGGCCATAAGTCCAAACTCATTGTCACTTGGCCAAAATCAAGGCATTGGCAGGGCCACACGCCCTCTAGAGGCTGTAGGAGAGAATCAGTTCATTACCTCTTTTAGCTTCTGGTAGCTTGCAGAATTTTTTGGCTTGTGGCTGAATCACTCCAACCTTTGCTTTTGTTTTTACATCTCTTTCTCTGACTCGGATCCCCCCCGCCTTCCTCTTAAAAAGACCCTTGTAATTAGAATGAGCTCCCCTGGATGATTCAGGGTGAGCTTCCTCTTAACTTAATCATAAATTAATCCTTACTCATAGCTTTTGCCATATAAGGTGGTATTCATGGGTTTCAGGGATTAGGATGTGGATATGTGTTTGGGGCCATTATTTATCCCACCGCACTGCTAAAATCACCATCAATGCCTGGCTTATGGTAGGCACTTGATAAAAGTGTGATAAGGCCCTGGCTGGTATGGCTTAGTGGTTTGAGTGCCGGCCTGAGAACCAAAGGGTTCCCAGTTTGATTCCTAGTCAGGGCACATGCCTGGGTTTTGGGCCAGGTCCCCAGTAGGGTGCTCACGTGAGGTAACCACACATTGAAGTTTCTCTCCCTCTCTTTCTCCCTCCCTCCACCTCTCTCTAAAAATAAATAAATAAAATCTTTAAAAAATAAAACTGTGCTAGGAGTGGATGAAAGAATAAATAAATGATGATGCAGGAGTAGGTAGGATGACCTAGAAATGGAGTCATGAGAGAGAAGAAAGCTTACAAAGGAATCCTGGAAAAGTGCAGTCCTTGTGGCCAGACTGGCTGGGTTTGTATTCCAGCTCTGCCATTCACTAGCTGTGTGACCTTAGACAAGTTACTTAACTTCTCTAGGCCTCTGTTTCTTCATCTATAAAATGGGCATGACAATACCTATTTTGTAGAATTATTGTAAGAAGTGAGCTGTTGTGCATAAAATTATTAGAACAGTGCTTGGCATGTTATGAACTATAATTTACTACCTCTAGCACAAAGCGGAGGGCCAATCATGGAAGGTCCTCAATAATGTAGGTTGAATGAAATCTGGAAAGAAGGCACACATCTTGTCTTCTTGGCCCTCTTGACTTGGTAAAAACTTTGAGAAAAACCTCAGGATAGCTATTATATCCAGAAGAATGTGCAAAGTGCCCCGAAAGGGGAGAATACGGTGTCCATGAGGATTCCAAGAGAGGAACGTGATATATAAGTAGCAGCTTTCGGGAGGCCTTATGAAAGTGACAATCTCGGAGATAGGCCTTAACAAACCAGTTGGATTTCCATGGTGGGCACAGGGGCAGTTTTGATAGAGGATCTACTTGAGCAAAAGGGTGGAAATAGGAATGCATAGGGTATGGGGGGTACAGCTGGAACCTCAACAGTGGGTAGCAAAAGAAAGAAAGAGAAACATCTAAAGGTTGATTATGCCCAGGTTTTGAACAGCCTTCAATGCCAGGCTAAGAAAAAAGTTGAGTAGGCAATGGGAAGTCCTGAAAGACTTTTTTAACTGAGTAAACTACATAACCAGTATGTGTGTTTTGGAAATACTGTCTGGGAAATAATGGGTTGGAGTTAGAGAGTTCAGGGGGACTATTTAGGGCACTACTGCACTGCATTAGGAATGGGGGGGATGAGGCCCTCACCTAGGCAGATGGCAAGAGAGACAGAAAGGTAAGGAGTGGCATGACCCACGTTACAGGGATTAAGTTAGTGATATTCAGTAGCAAAGGAAAGATGGGAAAACACAGATTCCAGGCTTTCCTGCTGACTAGCAATGGGACTTAGGACAATTCCCTTAAGTTCTCTCTGGCCCAGCTTCCTCATCTGTAAAATGGGGTTAGCTCCCTTGCAGAAATGTTCTGAGGTACCCAATGACATGGACTGCATTGAATAATTGAGATTCTTATTGGTATGTGGAGAGTATAAGAGCTGATTTGTTGAAAATGACAGAAACATGAGTCAATTAGGTTTAAACCACAAAAAGGGAGGACTATATTGGCTTCCATAGTCAAGCCAGGGAAGAGTCAGAAATGAAGTTGTCCTTGAGTTTAGCTGGAAAGCAGGAAGAAGAATGATTTTAGGTATTCTTTTCCTCCTCTCCTTTCTCTTTATGTGTCAGCTTTATTCTTTCCTGCTGGAGGCTCCATGCACTGAGAAACCTGACCATAGAGCAACCTCAAGCTTACATACTTCTAGGCAATTGATAGGAGAACAAAGAGGTCCTCATCTCCAACTCCAATGTGAAGACTCCCAGAAACAGATATAGATCAGCTAGGTTTATTTGAAACTACCTCCATGGCCAGTGGAGATAGGAGATGGGGTACTTCCTAGAGTCATATAATCACAGTACAGTAACAAAAGTTTCTCAAAAGAGAGTTGAGGACCATAGGCATACCACCTGAGGAGACTTCTGGGGCCTGGACAACCACCACAATGCGTGTCCCATAGCAGTTGAGGTGAAGAAGGAGTCAAGGCAGTTTGAAAATTCAGTCTGATTGTATCATTCAAAATGAAACTCCAGGAAAGCAAGAGATAGAGCTGGCATGTTGAGGAATGTGCTCTGTGTGTTTGGATCCCTGTGGCCCTTGACCTCAAGTGTGTCATCAGACTGCATTTCTGATGGCATCAGCTTCAGCCTCCCCTCAGTCCCTAGCCCTGCCCTAGCCTTGGTAATAGCCTGGTCTGCCTTGCAAAGCCCTGGGTGATCTGTGGCTCTGTTGAGATTCCAAATTCTACTTTCTTAGTTCCTTGTGTATGTAGAGGATGAGTGGTTGTGTCCTGACCCTCTTTTCAGTCATGGCCAGGAGGCACACACTCGATGCTTAATTAGACACTCCAAGCGTGACTACAATGTGACCAAACTGTGTGCTTCATGCCAACTCATCCTTTTTCCCTAAGGTTATGTAATTTTTTTCTTAAATTGTCAGAATTAGATCAGAGATGTGCAAGCCAGTAGCACCCCCTGGGCATTGCTGACCCTGGCCTTGGACTTTTCAGGTTGAATAACTCCAATAATACTTTGATGAGGAGGACAACAATGGCAATAAGGAGTACTATAAGCATACAGATAATTACTTGATTTTCCATAAGACCGTTGTCTTTTAAAAGTGAGTCCCAGTCACATGCATCAGGTCCCTAGATCCTCGCAATAACTCTGGAAGGCAGTGAGGGATAATGGAAAGAATATAGCTGGCTGATCACAAAGACCTGGGTTTGTAGCCCACTTCCATCATGCACGGGCAAGTCATTTTATCCCTTTAAGCCTCAGTTTCCCATCTATAAAACAGAATAATAATAATCATTGAAAAATCTGTTTTACAAGTTTACAAGGAAGACTTCATGTGAAAAAACACAAAGTGCCTGATGTAGTAGTCATTCTAGAAACTTCATTTCTAATCTCACATATGGGGGCTATCCGGGGTCAAGTATTTTAGCTTTATTGCTAAATAGAGTTACTAAATCTTTCTGTGCCTCTGGTGCCTCATCTGTAGAGAGATGGGCTTTTTAATAATGTACTTAAATTGTATGGTCATTAGGAATGTTAGGAATGTTAGATGTGTTTTGATTTTAAAGTACTTAAAAGAGTGCCTTGCCCTGGGTCAGCACTCAATAAATTAAGTTGCAGAATCAGGCAGAGATGAGTTTGAATGTAACTTCACTACATATTAGCTACATGACCTGGGGCTAATTACTGAAGTACTCTCAGCCTCATCTGCAAAATAAAGATGATTACAGCATCTGCCCCCTGCGATGGTCTTGAAGATTAAGTGAGGCAATGCATATATAACCCCCAGCACTGTCTCTGGCACCAATTTTTAACTGATACATATTTATTCCCCATTACTCAACGATAGAGGCATCACGAAAAATCCAAATCTCCAGGCTTGAAAAAGCTGGGCTTTGGTCACAGAAATAAGACCTGTAGTGAATTGAATGGTGGACCCTCAAAAGAATGTCCACGTTCTAATTACCAGAACCTGGGAATGCAATCTTATTTGTATAAAGGGGCCTTAGCTGATGTGATTAAATTAAGCATCTTGAGATGAGATACTCTTGAATTATCTGGATGTGACCTAAGTCTACTTACAAGTATGCTCCTAAGAGAAAGGAGAGAGAAATTTGACACAGATAGGGAGAGACACAGAGAAAGGGATGTGAAAATAGCAGCAGACTGTACAGCTGAAACTAATACAAAATAATACTGAATGTAAACTCTAATTGAAAAATAAAATTAAAAAAATAAAGTTAGGAGAGATTTAAAAAAAAAAGGTAATGGCACAGACTGGAGTGATACACGTATGAGCCAATGAATGACAAGGGTTGTTGGTGACCGGTAGAAGTTAGGAGAGAGGCAGAGAATAATGGATTCTCCCTCAGAGCCTCCAGAAGGAACCATCCCTGCCCACACTTTGATTTCAAAATTCTTGCCTCTAGAATGGTGAGAGAATACATTTCTGCTATTATTTGCCACCCAGTTTGTGGTACTTTGTTATAGGAACTCTAGGAAACTAATCCAGACTCCAGAAATGAATGTAAGAGATTAGCTGGGGTAATAGAAGTATTTTCCTGGGGGCCTGATATAGCACCTCCAGCCTAAGTCATTACCCTGTTACAACTGAGGATTTGTATATGGCTGGAGACTTCTAGGAGCCCTAGAAAAAGATGTGTTAAAAACCTTTCAGATAGAAAAGATTTCCCAAGGGAAAAATTGGCCTCCTGCCTGAAGTAGAGATCACATCTTCATAGGTACCCAAGGGGTTCCATATAATTTAAGACATTGGCCATAAAAAGCCACCTGGGAAAATGAGGCCAGGCAGACTAACCTGTGTGATAGAAGAGGCCAAA